>JADLZN010001697.1:0-67810 GCA_018155175.1 Sinocyclocheilus anophthalmus
GGCGAAGTTCACGGGATTTTGTCCACAGAACGATAAGAGCACACGTTTTAACGTATTATTTTTTTTATTTCACACTCAGTATTTTAAGCCATGCATACAGCGCCGGACATGACAGGTTTTCTGGTAAGCAAAACAAGTACTTTAAAGGAATTCCTTAGCTTACTACCGTTACTGTGGCAGTAGCAAAAATCAGCACCAGCGTGCAGCCTGCGACCACCACCCTCTCCTCTCTATTTAGTTTCCTCGCTATTTTAATCTAATATACGGTCTTTTTAATTCATGTTGATTTTTCTACCCCTGTTTAAGATGGATCTCTATGGAGAATGGCTTCGAGCTGTGGGCAATCGTGTGCGAGAGCAGTGGACTGGCACATAAATATCTGCTGTCTAGTTTCGTCAGATACCCCTCGCAATCAAAGCTCTTTGCGAACGTGTTCAATTCGTGTGGAAAAGCAGCTCTGTTCGCAGCTTTAGATCACCTCTCAGAAGCAGAACAACAAAAATGTGTGAACAAAAGAGCACCTGATTAAAATCACTAAAATCATTTAAAAAAATCAATAAAACACAGTAAGACATTCTAAAACACATGAAAAATGCTTAACATGGTTTAATGCAATAAGAGTGTTATTAAAATATCCAATTCAAAATACACCTTATTGATGATACATCTTATATACAGGCAAGCACTTGAGCCCAGTATATGAACAGATGTCTAAATGCATTAGGTCATATTAGGCATTTTCTTTGTAATGGTTTTCGGTTGGAAAAAGCTTAATATGCAATTTAGTGCATTGTGTTCATATTCTGGGTGAATCTGTTCACCTGCATATAGTTCGCATCATCAATGAGGTATATATTGAATTTTGTCTTTTAATATTACTGTCTAACTACATTAGTACTTAGTGCAAACTTGGTAAAAATGAATGGCATTCAGTGGAGGACAGCTTTGTTTTGCCCTCCAGCTGGGCATTCCTGTAACTATGAATAAAAGAGTACTCTATTTACATAGTTGTGACTTGGGCATGGCTCTCATGCGTGAGACAGACGACACACTGTTGATAACATGGATCTTACCCGCGCAGTTTAGAGAAAAGCAATGGCCAGCCACCTACTTTCATTGGTTGAGCAGGACCTCGTAGAATGAATGGTATAAAATATTAAATAAATCCTAAAACAAATTTGACATTAAAGCCCATTTGCAACAATGATAACTGATAACAGGCCATACGGGTTTACATGATACATGATGTCCCGCGTGATGTTTGCGGTTATATACTGCGGGGTTTAGGGTTAATAAAAAAAATTCATTCTAACCTGATAACCTGTGGTGTTGTTTGCGGCCTTCGCGGGTTGGATGAGATTTGTAAAATCATTAGTGTTGTAATATATTCTCAAGTATGAACGTGTTTTAAACCCTAAATGCGTTTTTTTTTTTCATAGGCCAGACAGACACTTGTGTGGTGTGCGCCTATGTTAAGGAAGTTGCAGTGACAGCCAAACAGTGAAATTATAGATAATGAGTCTTCGCGAAGAGGGAGGTAAAGCACTGGGTTTTATCTTCCCTTAAGCCAAAGTGTAGGCTATAATCTGGCCAAAGAAGAGCTTTTGTTTTATAATTAAATGGATTTATAATTCAACTGGATTCGCGAGACCACAAGATTTTGCGATGCTTCAGAAAAGTGCAGCAGCGCAGCTAGTATAAACGCAAGCACTGACTAGAGCGGCCGGGATCAGCGCCGCGCCACAGACGTGTGCAGCGATGCACAGTTCAGCTCTCACTCACGTCACTGAATCTGCTGTTACAAATGAACCATCCATTCATCATATCATGCAAAACTAAGAATTTTAGTCTAATTAGAATCATTGTAATGTGACGATCGGGTGCGGGTCGGGTCGGTTATCTAAATCAGAGAAAAATATAGGTGCAGGTGGGTGACAGGTGAATAATTTATTTGAAGCAGTGAATTCGGGTGACATTTTAGCTCATCCCGTGCATCTCTAGTACATGGACATGAAGCATAGACTTTATGAGCAATAACTGATAGTATGTAAGATGCAACAGTAAAGACTTTAGAATCTAGTCATCCACCTCTTCATTAAAACTACAATCATAAAACGGTGCACAATATTCCTGAACTGTCAATTTTTCAATAGAAACAAATATTCTTGAAACTATAATTTCGCAAGAAAGTAATGCTTGTCCATGGTTGCTATGTGATTGCAATGGTGCTCTATGTGGTTGCTAGCATGCTGCTGAGTAGTCCCAAGTGGCCCCAAAATATGATATGGGTCCCGACTTCAGTGAAACTACTTGAGTAGTTTTTTTTTTTTGTCCGCCAGATAAAAAAAGTGTTGAGTTACACACCAAAGCTAAATATTAGGGTAAGCATGAACAACAGTAATAGCAGTAATAGTAATTTTCACCTTAACAAACCTATTATTATAAGTGTTCAGAATAAACATTTCCTAATAGCCATGTAACAGGATTTATTAAGATCTAAAAATACTCTATTGCTAACCTTGTCTTCACAGGTGCAGCCCAGGTCATCATTAAGAGCTGTGACTGGTCCTACAGGGTTTGGCTTGCACACTTCTTCAGGCATGCTGGGTATGTATACAGGGGCCCTCAAAAGCTGGTTAAGGCTACCATGGGTACCATTATTAGGGGCAGGCTTCAAACCAAGGAGATCTGGGAAACACAGAGGCAAAAAATCTTATGTGCTGACACACACTGTAAAGTATTAAACAATCAAGAGTTATTAGAGTTGCCAAGTATGCATTTTTATGGTATTGAACAACTTTTACATATTTGCTGTGGGTATTTTTATTTCTAAATGTATTTCTTTTAATTTTAATTACATTTATATTACATAATCTGCTTTTAATCAATTCATATCATACATAATTGATTCTTGACGCCAGACAGAGGGGGTCACATACACACTTTACTCTCCTCTCCACTAATGCATTAATGCATTGATTGATATTGAAAAATAATGTGCAAGCAGAAGATCATTATGGGTAATAAAAATGCTGCTGTATGCGTTTTTGTATTTATTATTCAACCAAATTCCTTAAAGCCTGTCCTGTCTCAGCTCTAATTTCATTTATTCACAAAGATGTCGATTGGCAGTCAAGCTCAGGTTTTTTTTTTTTTAATGGCGCTTAACTTTTTAATATAAGTGTTTATATTATGAGCACCATTCACCTGTCCCTGTCATGCAGACCTGGCGACCCTGAACATTATGCAAAATTATGAATAGAGATCAGTGCTTTTGTACTGAAACTCAAAATTAATGCAGTAATCAGGATTAGTGAGGATTACTACAGAATGAAAAATAGAGATTTTCTCACCACACATGACATTATAAAGCTCAATATTCTCAAAAGGTGGAATTTTTGTCTTGAATTTGAAAGATGGTCCATATCCAAGGAAAATGGTCTGAAAAGAAGATCAAAGTCCGGATCTCCTTTCACAAGTAATCAACACAAAAGTTTCTTTTTTTTCCCTCCCTGTTAACATAATTATTTACCCCTTTTCAGCACCATTTTAATCTACGGAGGCCGGCGGGCCGGGATTTGGGAGTGGAAAAAATTGCAACTTTCAAACATCCAAACCGGCATGGCTGTTGCTCTTCTTATTGTCATATCCGTGAGTCACAGCAAACCCACATTCCATTGATGCCTTTTTGATTCATATAACTTCCCCCCTTGTTATCAGAGAGATAACCACCAAAAGGTAATTGAGGGCTTCTTCCCTAAAGACAGAAAAAATTCACGGGAGAGGACATTTGGTGGCCACCCCCGTGGTGAGCAGTTTTTCACAACTATATATAAATAATATAATCTTTTAAACATAAAGCAAATAGGCAGTTAACAGTCCAGTAATAAAATTAAAAAAAAAGAAGAAGAAAACCATAAAATATGCTTTTCTTCACCACTTCAAGAAGGTCCTCAAATATTTATTAAAGCAATGTCAACTAGTCATGACATTTTTGGTTAAATGTGCTAACAAAACAAAATTAGTTTGTTGATGGCATGCTTTAAAAGCTCTGCGGACCCAAGATGATAAGCGGTCCACAAAAACCACAATTAAAAGTGTTTATGCTTCCTTTCAAGCCTTGCTTATATGTATAAGCCCATTCTATGGTATAATTTGAAAGCGTAAAGTCTCATCTGTACAAAGAATACAGAATTACGTTTGGTTGGAGGATAAATAAAGTAGTCACCATTCACGCTTCGAAGGTTATTCGTCCCACACATGACTTTCGCCTAAGGAGTGTAAGAATTTTCCAAAGAATGGGGGTTACTTTTTATTAATCAATTTTTCACAAAACAGTAATCATATATCACAAGAAGTTCTATAATTAGTCTACATAAACAGCCCACTCTCCACCTCTTTTGGTTTGTGGGACATATTAACACGATTCTCGCTTCCCGTCCCCTTTTCAGATCTGATCTTTCTTCGCCTCAACATGATCCACGTTCATCTTGTTTCCCCTCCATCCTCTCTTCGTGATGAAATTTGATTTTGATACCCTTCTGAGGAACAAATTGACATGTGTCACATGTTTTCTCCATTCTTCCCCCACCCCTAAACCCTTTCCCTACCCCTCCGCACTATCTGTCAGCTCTAGCGCCAAAAACAGCCACAAATTAGAATATCTTTCACTGCCCCCCCATCCGCCACGCGATAGAGCTCTTTCCAACTTGCTCCCCTTCCCCCCCCCCCCCGCAGACCATTTCACTCGGAGGCTATGTCGGTGCTTCCATGGTGTGACCTGAGATATTTTTTGCTTCCTCATCCTTTCCTTTATTGTCGCAGCACTCTTAAGACGCCACCGCCTCCTCCCGAGAGAAAAAAAAAAGAGTTGCACCTTGTGGCAAGGCCCCCCCCCTCCCACCCCTCCCTCTCCGGCGCTTCCTCCAATCATAGCCACAGCGGCTTCTTTCTTTTACAACTCTGGGTGCTCATGGGGCTTGCAGTAGGTTTTAGATTACTCGCAGATCAAGCGCTTTTGGACAATCAGAGAGCCCTGCCTGCAATTTGATACCTCGGGACCAGGGTCATATTATAGACAGGAGGGAAGAGAGGGGGGGTTCGGGTCAGCCGTGTGGAGCTCCACGCCGTTGTATGAGCGTTCGTGGGTCTTTGTCCCTGTACCCCGTTACGGACCTGTTTGATTTTGTCTCTGTTTTCTCTGTTTTTGTCGTTTGACCCCAGCCGCGCATAATTGGGCTCCTGACACCTTCTTTGAAGGCAATGGCCAGGATCTGCTAAATTAACCAAATGGCCCCCCCCACCACCCCCCCTGGCCCCCCCACCAGGCTTACACCGTTAATACTTGAAGCCGAAACAACACAAGAGAAGAATGAAGCCCCCACCGAAAAAACCCCCAGAAATGCAGAACGACCCCCCCCCCACAGCTAACCACAGAACCCCCCCGGCCCCCACCCCCCCCCCCCCCCCCCCCACCCCCCCCCCGCACCCCCCCCCCCCCACCCCCCCGATAGCGGGACCGTGGACCCCCCCCCCCCCCCCCCTCCCCGCCACACCCCCCCCCCCCCCCCCCCCGCCCCGGGGGGGAAGGACGGCGTCTGAGATGATAAGCGCCCGTCTACAAGTATTTATAGTGCTTACTATTCAGGTTGTGACTATATAATTATAATCAGTTTGAAACGTGAAAGCACCGCAAACAATCTGATAAACTATGTATTGACAGTAAAGTACAGTACAGGAGGTGTTTCAGTAAATATACATGGATATTACAGTGCTGTGTTTATAAACAGCTATTTCTTTGTTTCACATTCTGAAGATCAGACAGCAGCAGCTAGCGGCACAGCTCGCGTCTCATCTCCAGGAGGCAGGCAGGTGATGCAGGCAGTATGCTAATGCAGAGGTGATGCAGGGGACGGAAAAAAAATTATGCACATAAATGGAAGGATATAAAGCTGGAGGATATGGATTCTAATTTAGATTGTGATAGACCAGATATATTTTAAAATTTATAGAGTCTTGTGTCTCCTGAAAAAAAAAACTGATTGTATTGAACACCAACAAAATGTGATATTTGGTCTAATTCGCTTATGCCATTTTGTATATTACTACTTAGACAAACATAAAAATTAAACTTTATGAAATGAAATTTAGTCAATAATCAAGAAAAGTGCTATGGCATATAGTAAAATAGGATTCTGGGGGTAATGTGCTTCATAAAACCTGTTTTTGCAAAGGAAACTGTAGCATCTGCTTAGGATCACTGATGATCGTTTTGTCATTTGCATATAAATTACAGACATGGCACCACATGCTTTACCAATGGTAGATGGGTGTAAATTGCCAAGTGGTTCCCACTACTATAACAGGAGATGCTAAAACAGTTCTTATCAGCTATCGCCTCCCCATTGTACTTCAACACTATTCCAATGTCCTGGGAACAGTCATCCTCGTACCCCCCATTGGCACTAAATGTTTGATGGCCATTTGCGAATACCACCCATGCCTCCTTAATACACTATATACAACAACCAGAAAGATGTTTTCTTTGTTTAGACTACAATTAACAGTACAATGTATTGGTTATGCTGGGTGTTATGCTTTCCTATTATATTAGCCTTAGTACACGCGTATTTGTATTAGTTAAGCTCTAAAGCTTTTATATTCACGGTTGCTATGACTAGGAACTTATGGCTTATTTTATATCTTCTAGATTCTGCTTTCTTTCTCCCGGGTTATCAAACTTGATCCCCCTCTCGTATTCATCAAACATACATTGATGTTTTGCACATGCTGTCTGTGAATGCTATCATACTCTGTGTACTATATCTCGCCCGGTCGTAACCACTGCACCAGTACTGCAGACCAGCATAAACATGCAAAACTGGGCCATTAAATGGAGGCCAAGAAATACTCTGCTCAAAAAGTCACACTCTGGTAGTTGCCATTCCATCCAAAAGGTCGGGCACTGTGACTATGGAACTATGGAAAATAATTAACTCCGACAACTTTTTTTGCTCAAAATACCCGGCTTTGTATCTTCAAGTAACTGTGACGATTACTGTGGACTTTCCCTATCTTCAGATATGAACCAGAGGACACACCATTCATGCCACTCTAAAGAAATAATCAAGAACGTCCGTGCCTACGCTCAGGAATCTTGTTAAGCCAATAAAGCCAATGCAAGTTAAAGGGTTATTACCATTTACATTACAATTATTTAGAAGCGGTTTAAGTTTGAGCTCGGTTAAGGTGATTTTGATTATCTGATGATTCTCATTAGGTTGTGGTTAAAATTGATGTGAAATACTGCCATTATTTTACTCTTCTCTCTCTCTTACTTTCCTTCATTCTGTATATATGTGTTGTGCTTAGTTTAGTTTTATGTTAGATATAGTTTCATTTATTAAATCACTTATATTCACAACTGATTGTCTCTGTGTGCTGCTCACAATACGGGGTCACTGAACGTTGAATCTTTCTACATGCTAAATTACTGCTAGTACTGCATAAAAGTAGGGAAGCTATTCTTCCTTGGCCAGGAAAAAAATATTTCCTAGAATTAATCAATTATTATATTGTCTGCTCGGTGGACAGACAGATCAAATAATTGTAATAATGATTCTGCTACAGTTAATTCGAAGATACAATCTAAATATTTATTATTAATCATAACCAGTCATAATTAGTCATAAATGTTTCCCTTTTGACGATCAATTGTCCATATAATGGTGGAGAATGCGGGCGTGATAAAACAAATTTTATGAGTTTAAAACACTGTCAACCTAAAAGTGGGTGCATGATAGTCCAGGTTAAAATAGAGCGTGACTTGAGATATGCTGTTGTGTCCCTATTTGCTGGCTTGTTTATATGCTGTGACGGCCTGCATACCTGCCTGCTTTGTGGTTTTGTTTGTTTTTGTGTTTCAGTGGGGCGGTGGCGCTTGGTCCCTTGGCTGCAGTCGAATGCACCGATGGACGGAAACCTGGGCAAGGGAGGTCTTCCCCATATAAAAGTCTTCACTTTTCCTGTTTGTGTTGTGTTTGTGTCGTGTGCTCTTCCCGTGTGTGTGTGTGGAGTTTGTCTCTCCCACGCACCACCTTTTTATGTTGCGTTTGGGTTTAATTATTATTTCGTTTGTTAAATAAATGTATTATATTTTGATTCAACCCCTGCTTCCCTCTTTTTTGTCATAATCTTTGAGCCGGGTTATGCCAAATGGGGGCTCATCCGTGAATGCGATGTTTGACCGGGGTGGGTGAAAATCTAAGTAAGTACTGTAAGTATTCTAAATTAAACTAATTTTTTAATAAGGTGCTTCTCTGTTAAGTTGAGTGGCGTTACTCCTTTGGGTTTCGCTTGGTTTGTTTGTGTAGTGTTGCGGTGAAAGTGCACAGAGCAGTTGTCTCAGGGGCACTTCCGTGGGTTTAGGAGAGTTGCCAGTTTCTGGTTGCTTTTCTTATCCGTCAGGTTTTGTGCATAATGGAACCACCATCAGTAGCCGCATGAAGACCAGGGTTGAGTTTTATTTAGGTAGTTTTGGGGTTGAGGTAGTTAGTTAGAGAGGCACACCTTATTTTTGTGCTATAGATTGAGTGCTATTAATTGTGGTTGATATTTCTTGCACATGGTTAAAATGTCTACGGTAGAGGAATTTATAGCGTCTCCATCAGAAGCATTATTAGATCTCTGCACAAAAGAGCAGCTTCTTAAAATAGCTGAACATTATGGTATTGATGTCAGCAGTAATATGCTTAAAGAATGACAAAATTCTATTTTGAGTAGTAATTTAATTGAAAGAGATTTTATCAGAAAAAGTTTCATTACCTTTGCTTTCCATGTTGACTTCAAATTTAACATTTGAACAAACTAGCAGGTGATTGGGTTTGTTCTGATATTTCACCGTCTGTCGTGGTGGAGCAAAAACTTCTGTTAGATCGGGACCGGGATTAGGCGGGCAGGATTTTTCTGAAGTTTTTACTGCCTGTGCAGTAACGCACGCTATGTTGCGCATAAAATTGAATGCAGATTCTGCTGCATGGTTTAGTTTGAATAAACCTTTGGAGAAATTTTCCTTGCCTTTGTCTTATTTTCCTTTGTATCTCACAGTGAGCTGGTCTCGGAGCAACAGGCGGATTCCTCTTTATTGGAGTTGTTTCAACTTGTTAAACCCGACACTGAGGTAGAGGATAGTGCCAGTGGATATTTTCACCAGAACTCTCTGTTGGTGAGAAAATGGGTTGATTATAAAGTCCTTGGAAACACTGTTTTTCAGATTGTGTTGCCATCAAAATTTCGTGATGCAGTTCTCAAGGTGGCACACAATGAGTCTGGTCACTCGGGCATTAATAAAACGTATGACAGAGTGTTGAGGCATGTCTTTTGGCCTCGTGTTAAAAAGGACGTGTCCGCTTATATTAAAACTTGTCATACATGTCAAGTCACAGGGAAGCTGAACCAAACGTTAAAACCTACACCATTGTTTCCTATTCCTGCAGTGAGTCAGCCTTTTGAACCTCTTATAGTTGACTGTGTGGGCCCTTTGCCTAGATCGAAGTCTGGCCCCCTTGCTTAACTCTACCTGCTAATCGTGACCGTTGTTAGAGTCAATAACAAGTTGATCACGGCGGCATATCCCTTGCACACTATAACTACCAGGTCTGTGGTTCGTGCACTCTGCCAGTTTATTTCAATTTTTGGTATCCCAAAGATTGTTCAATCAGATCAAGGATCTAATTCTTCCTCTCATATGTTCGGTCAGGTTTTAAAACAACTTCGTGTCCGTCATGTCCAAGCCTCTGCCTATCATGCTCAGAGCCAAGGGGCGTTAGAACGCTTCCACCAAACATTAAAATCCCAGTTACGAGCTTATTGCACTGTGCTGGGTAAGGACTGGGAGGAAGGTCTTCCCTGGTTAATGCTTGCAGCTAGAGAAGTTACACAAGAAAGCTTGGGGTTTTCCCCGAATGAGCTTGTGTTTGCGCATAAAGTGCGTGGTTCGTTGGGAGCATTGGCAGATAATTGGAAGGATGTGGAACCTCCTGTTAACCTGATAAATTTTGTGAATGGGTTTCGACATCGCCTTTTTACGGCTGGGATGCTAGCAAAAGAAAAACTGGCGTTGTCTCAGCATGCCTGTCATACCACGATTTCATTTTTTCCTGAGCGACGCATGTTTAGTCCGTGTTCCCGGGACCAGGTATTAATAGCTCCGTGTACAGGGTTAGTTTCCGGTTCAGGCAAAAGTTTGCAGGGCCCCCTATATGGTTGTGAACGCAGGGTCAGAAGCAAAACCACTTTTAATTCAAAAGCCTCCCCCCTTTTCTATCCTTTCTCTGAACGTAGAAAGAGCACATAGCTTTGTCACGTTAATATTTTAAAACCTTATTTTGCTCATGCACTTTGCTCTACTGTAGCTCACACTCATGCGGTATGTGTCGCTGATCCAGCTCCAGTTAAATCTGATTATATAGACATTGAAAATGCATTGGATGAGGTAGAACAAATGTCTATAGATTGTTTTAAAAACTCACAGACTTTGGCTAACTTGGGAAAAATGTTTGCTTATTTGCCAGCGGAGCGTGCGGCACAATTGATACAGTTAATTAATAGTATTACTATTCACTTAGAACGTATGCGGGAACTTTTTATATATAGTCCCTTTTTTTTCCCCCGCTGGTGGAGGCAAAGCTCACGGTCAACCTCGCAAAGTGTGAGTTTGCGAAGCCGACTGTGGCTTATCTTGGCCGTGTATTCGGACAGGGGCAGGTGCCTTCAGTGAAGCCGAAAATTCAGGAGGTGTAGCTGTGTCCAGGTCCATCGTGATTGCAGATGCGCTATCTAGAATGCCTTTAGCATAACTGTTTTTGTCCTCTGTGTATTCTGCCTCTTCTGGATTCTTAAATTGCTTCCCAGGTGCACCGGTTGCTGAACCAGAAGTAGGATTGGGAGATGTTGAGGGTCAGAACAGTGGTGGTTAAGGTTTAGTAGCCTCTTCTTTTTAAATAGGGTAAGTGGGGTGTTTTATCTGTTTGAATTTGTTTGGAATGGTTGTAATGTTTTGAGTTCTAGTTGAGTGTTTTTGTAAGGTATTTGTTGTTGCCGGGTTTCCCTTGGGACCCCTTTTTATTGGGGGGGGGGGGGGGATTGTGTGTGAGGCCATACCTTGCCGCTGGGTGGTTTGTGTTGACAGTGGCCGGTGCTTGCAGTCCGAATGCAGATGGAGGACACCTGGGCCCGGAGTCTTCCCTCATTATAAAAGCTTCCCACTTGTGTGTGTGTGTGTCTCCTGCGCACCACCTTTTTATGTTGCGTTTGGCCGGCGTTTGTTTAATTATTTCGTTTGTTAAATTTGTTATATTTTGATTCAACCCCTGCTTCCCTCTTTTCTGGTCATAATCTTTGAGCCGGGTTATGACAATGCAGATAAAATAGTGGCTTGAATTGGCATCTCTATTATGATTGAAAGAGTATTTATGCACTTTGTGCTTAAATGGTATCCGTGTAAGGTTAATCTGATTTTAGCAAAGAAACCCTAATTTCAGTATTAAAGCGTAAGTCTGTTCTGACAAAGAAATCTCAGCTCAGCAGCATGTCCAAACTGTACCATAATGCATTAATCTTCTTTAGTGAAGAAATCACAAAATTGCAGTATTGTTTAAACTGTTTCTGATGAATAAATCTCAGTACAGTGTTATAGAAATTTGAGTGATGCTCCTCTTTCTACAGCATAAAGCCCTTGTAAATTAAAATTGGATCAATGAAATTCATCTAAACTCTGACTGCATATATACAAGCACAGCAACCTGGTGATCAACTCTGTGTTTCACTCGCTGAGTGAAACTAAAGGTGTAAAACTTCAGTATTCATGTGTGAGGCAAACATAACTACACTATACGCTTAAACCTATAAAAAAAACTACAAAAAAACCCCTACAAAATACACTGCAAATTTATGGTAAATTGTTTGTTATTTAAACAAGTGCAAGAAGTTTATTGTTAAATTAGAGAAGCACTCACAGAAGTGCTTATTTAATGCAACAAGTCTTGATGGACTGAAAGCACCACATTTTAAAACTGTGGGCAACTTCTTTGAAATAGGCAGACACTAAACTGCTTGAATTGCACTGGCATGCATTGGTTACCATGACAACGACTTGTCACAGGAAGTGCTAATTCCATATAACTCCACCTGGTGGCGCTATATTTGAAAAAAATCCACCTTAAGTGGCTAAGCTAACACGACTTAGCATCGTTTCATCTTAGGCTAAGCTACCGAATAGCTTTAACAATTAAAGGTTAGCATCCTTTACTTGAAGCTTTTAAATACAGCTTGTGTGTATGCAGTGTGAACTTAAAGGAATAGTTCACAAAAAATGAAAATTGGCTGTGTTTTACTCACCCTCGAAGCATCCTAGGTGTATATCACTTTCTTCTTTCAGACAAATTCAGTCGCAGTTATATAAAAATTGGTCCTGGCTATTCCAAGCTCATAATTGCGTCAGTGGGGCGTTGCAGTTGACCGCTCCACAAGTTGTCAAAATAAAGTGCGGCATGCGCATAATAAAACGTGCTTCACACACGGTCCGGGGAGGTGAAAAAAGGTCTTCTGTAGTGAATCCATGCGTTTTTTTTGGGAGAACAATATCCATATTTCAAACGTAATAAACACTTTTATATCACTTCCGCCAACTGTCATACGCGAAGCCGGCGGATGACGTAGCACGTCGCCGTTGCGTGATTAGTGACGAATGCGGAAAGATTTGCAAAGAAAAATGTTGGAGGATTTAAATATAAGCCAAGAGGTTTTCCTTTTCTAAAGTAAGGAAACTTTGCTTCCTTAAACAAACCCGCGAAACTAGCATATCTCAGAGGCGCGCGCGCTGTGCATACGTCATACACCTTCCGCCGGAACGCCTTCTGCATATGAAAGATAATGGAAGTGAGAGAAAAGTGTTTATTACATTTGAAATATGGATATTTTTCTTACAAAAATGCATGGATTCACTACAGAAGGCCTTTATTCACCCCCCGGAGCCATGTGAAGCACGTTTTATTATGAATGTGCGCACTTTATTTGACGACTTGTGGATAGTTCAACTGCAACACCCGCTGACTGCAAATATAGAGCTTGGAAGAGCCAGAACAATTTTTAATATAACTCTAAGACTGGATTCTTCTGAAAGAAGAAAATCATATACACCTAGGATGCCTCTAGGGTGAGTAAAACACAAGCCAATTTTCGTTTTTGGGTGAACTAACCTTTTAACCTAATCCCTGGATTCTGATTTTTCACTTGCTCTATTCTCTGTTTCCTCATCTTCAATTCTTCTCAGCTAATGTAACAAACTTAGATGTATCCTTCCTGAATGCTATTGCTCAGTTACTACTTAATTAAATCTAAATTTAATTAAATTTGAACTGTTTATATAGAGAAGAATTAAGTTATTGGGGGTTTTTAATAGCACAGTGAATAACACGATACAAAGGGTGGGGCACACACATGGTATGGCCTAGGCATGGGAGCTGAACACACAGCAGCTGTAACCAGACATGGTGTGTTGCCCAACACAAACCTTACTTTTAATATAGTGTTCCTGATGGTTCCTAATTTCATTTGATTGTTACCCCCCTGTTTTAGTAAAGCAGGTACAGCTATTTTTAAATCCTGTTTTCCATTTATTTAATCCTGCCTTACATTTTCACCATTTGTTTCGCTTTTTGCGTTTTGATTGTTCTCCTCTGAATCTCACTTAAAGGAACCATGAGATCTATTTTTATTCTGATTTTGTTCTATTGCAATCAATTTCGTGCTCTTTATATTTTAGACCCCTCGTTAACCAAGGCATTTATTGACAAAATATACGTGGCTAGTTTAAAACTAGTCCTGAGCACAATTAATATCGTTCTAATCTGAATAGGAATGCTCTCCTCGCCTTTTCCACCTCACCTAATGCCTGTAGAGATAAAGCTGTTGTGAACCATCAGTTCAGTTCAGACTGATAATTGACAATAAGACAGTTTAATTGTCTTATCAGAAGAACTTTGATTACGCTCCCTTTCATGTCAAACTACCCCCACTATGGACACCAAAATATCTTTAGCATTCTGCCACTCCACAGCTAAGATAATTTAATCAGAATACTTCACAGCTTACAACCTAACATTCTTATCGGCACAAACCTGCTGTTAAAACCTCTCTCTACATATTTGGTGGATCTTGGGTCTCTGGCACTTACTCTCAACACACGTTTGGCAAAATGGTGCAGCCATGTCTGTCAGTGCCATGATGGTCAGACCAAAGGATCTGGCAGGTGTTGAGGACACATTCCTCCTATCCCAGTGGTATGCTGAAACACCTCAGCACCAGAGTCCGAAATCAACCCCTGGACACTGAGGCAGAGTACTAGAATCATTTGATCAAACGTAGAATTATGTCCTCAAAGAGCTCACAGAGATAATCATATTCCCTGCCCCACAATCTCTCATGCGTGTCTGAAACAGGAGGTAAATGACCTCTCAAGCTTAGTCCGCTCGTCTTCCCTATAAGTCAGCAGTACGCAGTGTAGTTTTGCATAGGGCCCTACTCCTCTAGGGGGGGCACCATCCCAATTTGCTAAAAAAAAAACAAAAAAAAACTTGTGTTCTATTATATATATGTTAGATGGTACACATTCATACTGTAACTATCATTTCGTTTAAAGAAAAAATATAAATATGAACATATACATTAATTCTAAAAAGTTGTTTTTTATTCCACACGGACGACAACCATTTTCCCGCCGCTCCGCGCCATGCTTTGCGGCTGTACTTTTACACAAAAGGATATAATACTGTATGGCCAAACTCATGGCCCCGGGAAAAGACATCACCAGTAGGTCCGGCGTCCTGCCGAGTAAGATAAAAGAATTTTAAAGCCACAAGTTATTGAAGCCCGTGCCATCAATTTTAGGACGTTCATAATTTGTTCGTTCTAAATTTTGGGCTGTTGGTGTTTCAATAAGTGTTTTAATGTTCCGGTTTATAGGTACACTTGTATAGTCGTTTTTAACTGTAGGTAATAATAATAGACGGCTCGAATCTGACCTTTAATATTTTCTCTTCAGGAGTTTCTCTTATGTTTCACTATGAAATTAAACCATAATATTCCTTACCGAGAAAAAATAAAATCAGGTGTCTTGTAGGCAAAGCGTACACAAAAAAAACATGGTTTCGATACTTCAAATATAATACGAAGTTTTCAGATTACATATTTGATGTTGGTATAAAAACAGACCTAAGCCGAACTACAAAATTAAAATTTTTGACATACAATGCTTTATTCATATAAAAACTAAGGATGCAATAATGATGGTTAATTAATACATAATTGTATGGGTTTCAGTTGAATATCACTGTTTACACTACATAATGTAATACAAAACTAAAAAATTTGTAAAGTCATATTTAGCAAATGTCGTTCAAAGGGCGCCAAGTATTTTGGTAATTGCTGTTGGTACAGTTACCTGGATGATCCAAAATCCTTGTTTAAATTGACCAAAACGATTTGTATATTTTGTCAACATATTTCAAATTAACCATAGTGCTCGAAATTGCGAACCATTTTGGTCGACTATGCTCCAGAACCAACGTTATATCTGTGCGACTCAAAAATATATTGGGAGCATTTGTCTGAGATGTGCCATGAGACATTTGTTGTCGTGCGAACTGTTTGCATTATCTAAAAGCATTCAGGGTCTGCCTTCTGAGTGTTGATAGGTGACCTGTCTGCCGCTCTATGAAACGTTAGGCTACTTAACCAATTAAACTTCATCTTTACATTCTTAATTTAATGCAGATTTTGTATTGGTTAATACTAGCTGTCAATCTCTCAGTCACTGCTTTACGCTAACTACCGCGAGAAAAAGAAAGAGCTGAAGAAGAGAGAAAATGAAAAGAAAACTGACAGATTTCTTTTGGAACCACTAAAAGCTTACCAAATAATTGGCTATCCGCCCCCCTGTTTTTGGTGTGTGAAGCGATCATGCCTCGGTGACATGTTTGGTCCACCAAGTCCGAACAGAAGGCGTACAGTTGTTTCGCGAGAGTTTGGGGAAAAGACTCGCGTGGCTCGCGATTGGAAAATTGCACTTGCCTCATGCATACTGCGTTCACTGTACAAGCCTGTGGGATTCGGCGTTGAGTCGCGGAACAGCGTCTTACTATACGAAATCTACACATTTCGAAATTGTTGTTTGCGATATTTGCGGTTTGAAATTATCGACTATATAGCGCTAAATCCAATCAAAACACACCTACCTAGAGATGAACTGGCATACATGACGTGAAGTCTATTGAGGTCAAGATTATTGTGCTGATGCGCGCATTACGAGTTTGTACGTTCTGTCCCCCCGGCACATTTGATTTCATCTAAAAAAATGGCATCACCAAAATAATCAAGATTGGGGCTTTTACTATCATTCATATAGTTCCAGGGGTTGGCTTTTCGTCCCTGACAAGTTCATCATAGCCATCACAAGAAGAGTGCTGTTTTCTTCAAACCTCAGCATGATTATCAAACTGTGATATTTGTTTTATACAATCTCTTCAATAAAAAAAGAAAGTTAATTATTTATGAGACTAAGTTTATGACACTATATTGCTGTTTGCGCTTGTTTCGCCCTATACAAATAAAATAAGCAAAGCACAGTCACGCGCTTTGTGTTTGCGGTCTCTGAGCAACATGAGGGTGTTTCGTTCCTGAATGAATCATTCGTCAAGTGATTCGGTTCAATCACAATGACTCAGTTTTAATTTCACATTTAAAGTTTCAAATATTTCAAATATCAGTTTTCAACGTTTTATGTTTACAATATTAATATATTATTTATGCATGTGTAACTGCAGGCTAAATGTATTCATGTTCTGCATTAATCAGTGTGTAAATGCATCTAAACGCCACTTCAGACGCAGCTTCTGTGTTTCCTCTGCATTGCAAAGATGATTTCATTTGATTGGTAACAGCCCAAATGTCTTATTATAATTGACTGATTAAATATAAGAATTTGACTCAAATGATAATGCACAATTTTAGAAAAAATGGCTTTACGGTAAAAATGACCATAAAAGGTAAAAATCTATTTAAACTTATTGGAAAAGAATAATTTCTATCACTGCTGTGACTGTAAATGTAAAATTTAACACTGCATACACCAGGGGTGTCCAAACGGGGTCCTGGAGGGCCACTGTCCTGCAGAATTTAGCTTCACTTTATTTCACGGGACTCAACCACACATGGGCTGTCCACGCTTTCTTGTAGCACTCAAAGACCCTCGTGATGGCGCTGAGCGTGTGTTTAATTGGGGTTGGAGCTAAAATCTGCAGGACACCGGCCCTCCAGGACGACTTGGACAACCTGGAATACACCATCCGTAACCCTCTCTAAGAGAGCTAAC
Organism: Sinocyclocheilus anophthalmus; assembly: GCA_018155175.1. Taxonomy (NCBI): domain Eukaryota; kingdom Metazoa; phylum Chordata; class Actinopteri; order Cypriniformes; family Cyprinidae; genus Sinocyclocheilus; species Sinocyclocheilus anophthalmus. The sequence goes on from JADLZN010001697.1 coordinate 17,429, forward strand.
ATTTGGTTTGTTTACAAAAGAAATCTGTAAGTGTTCTTTTAATTTTCTCTCTTCTTCAGCTTCTCCCCCTCTCTTCTCTGCGGTCCGTTGCGTAAAGGCAGCACTGAGAGATGACAGCTAATATAACCCAATACCAAATCTGCATAAAGTTAACGACTGTAAGCAATAATATTATCTGTTAATATATTTTTGTAGTTGTTTGCATTCTATCTCTTTTTGAGTGGATCTGCTCCTAACATTTTGCTGGGAGCCCATACATTTGAAGTGTGGAGCACCAGTGTACACTGTAAAAAAGTTTACATTTCGATGCCATGATTTTCAATCTTTAGTGGTTCTTTTTGCCTACTCTTTTGGCGATTAAAAATGCTAGTCCTATTATAATATTTTCTTTGCAACAAAACTATTTGTGGACATCAAACCTTTTACAAAAACAATCTTGGTTTTAGCGAAGTTTAACTGACTAATTTCTTTGTGTGATTTCTGAATGCCTTGACAACTATAAACAATCAGAAAACTGTCAGTAGTAAATAATCATTAGCGCATAGGCGACGGTTAGCTACCAATGTAAACTTTGAAATATACAATTTAATTACAATTTCGTTATTCTTTCCTTTTATATTTATTAAAGTTCGGGTTCGACCCATATAGTAGGTGTTTCTTATAACTTCACATAATATTTTGGGGAGGGGTAACCACCAACAATACCATTCTGCTTAGCGGACCCATTTGGGCCAGCAGCCAGCCTGACTAAGAAAACCAGCATACACAGAGACCCCCAAGGACCCCAGCAGAATGAGTACAGAGGAAATCAATACCGACTTCAAAAGGCTGCCAGCTGCTGAACAACGAGAACGCTGGAAAAGGCACAGCAAGGAAGGCCACTGGAAAAGGAAAAAACTTTCCCACCAAAAATTACTGTAAAAACAGAAAATTTCTGAGCCTTAGACAAAGGTTGCCGAATTGAGACTCCAGCCCCGGGTTTCTGGATCCACATCAAGATAGGCGACGGCCCGAATGGTCGGCAACAAATTATTCTGACCGAAATAGAAAAAAAAGCTCTTCGGTGAAATAAGCGAAAAAGACTGCAATAAAATTGTACAGAACAAGGATGGAGCCACAATTCTAAATAGCTACAGCAAATTTGGTGAGAGTGCGCGCGCTTTATAACGCACAACTTTACATGTCAGCAGTGATGACGCATTTATAACAACTGTCGAGAAAGACGGCCACAAACTCTCATTATCAAGCACCAGCGAGAGAATGTTAGGACGAATCCGCATTGTCTTTCTGAGAGAAGCGGAACGGAGGTTGATTCGTGATGGTACTGTATGCCGATGTGAAATCGCGAAAGGGCCGTAAACAATTAGTAATAAACAGTCAGACGTTATGTTTTTTCTATTATACACGCACGAACATCCTTCTGTAATGGGACTTTGTTAATTAATTGCTTTTTAATTTTAAGCTTTTAATTACGTATTCTGCCTGGTTACACCCAGGTTCAAAGTACAAAGCAGAGAAATCTCTATCGTCAGTTGCTAAGTCACATTTTTCTGACATTTTTACCGGCTGTGACCATCGCGTACGTTTTTTAAGGGACTCGGACTTTGTAATGGGACTCATTTATAAATTGCTGTCTGTCAAACAAAAAGAGCATTTGAGGTCTTCTGCGCATTTCCACCAAAAATATAACAGTTAGAGAAAACGAAAAAATACCAAACATTCATAAATGTTCGTATAGTAATGTTACTGTTGTCGGTAAAAATTTAATAACTAAAAATAATAATGCATTAGTCAATATATATGATATCAAGCAGGTACAAAGCTTTTAATACATTTATTATAACACACTCATACTGTTCAAATTAGGATCTGTAAAATTTTCTAATGTTTTAAAAGAAGTCTCCTCTCAGCAAGGCTGCTTTTAATCGTACAGTAAAAATAATGCCCTGATCAAGAAGAGGGTCTGGACCTGGCAAAAAATATTGTTTTACAAAATGTGCTTTGTTGGAATTCGGTCTGCTAGAATGTTTAAAATAAATGTTCGTGGTAAATATTTTAAATTGTAGTTTTGATTTGATTTTTTCTTTTAAAGGAGTCATATGATGCGATTTTTTTTTTTCCTTTCTCTTTGGAGTGTTGCAAGCTTTTGGTGCATGAAGAAGATCTGTAAAGTTGCATAGACTAAAGTTTCAAATCCAAAGATATATTCTTTATTAAAGTTAAGAGTCAACCATGCCTAAATGGCTCGTTCTAACATGCCCCCAACATGTCTACGTCACGATGTGGGAAGATTTTTGCAACGTTTCCCACCCAAATAGTGTCACGCAACGAACGAATGGCTGTAACCTTTTATTCTTGCTGTAGTATTGTTGACGCTGCAGCCATGTCTTGAAGGAGCTGTGTGTTTCGTTGTGATAGGGAAACTACTTTGTTTGGCCTTCCAAAGAGGATGATATTAATTTTTTACGATGGCCTAGAGATGATCCGTGTTTTTTGGCTCGCTGAGGTAATACATCAACCTTCTTTGTGATGCTGGTTATCGCCAGATCTTGGATTTTAACCGTCTGCTGTTAAAGGATTTAGTCACACCCCGGGGGGTCACATGTGGTTGGGCCGCAAGCCTGCCAGACAACTCCTTCGCTTTCGAATCCAAAATCACTCTATTGGCCGCCTGCCTCAATCAAGGCTCGCAGCCTCTTCCAGCTCACTCTTAGCCCCGCCGTGGTTTCGTTGTGAAACTCGAAACTACCGTGTTTGGCATTACAAAAAAGAGGACAGACTGGAAATCATGGTTAAGTTGATTACAACACTGTTCAGTAAAAACAAAACCAAGGGTTACAACCCAAAGATTCAGATGTGTCCAGCGCATTTTATTGAGGATTGTTTCCTGATCCTGGTAGAATAGACAACAATGCCGACTTTGTCTTTGGACTCACAGATGTAAAGACGTGTTTTTTTAAACGACTTTGCCAATGACCGATTCAAGCAAGTTGAGCCAGTCTGTAGAGTAGAACTTGACTTCCATGACTTTGAATAATTTTATCAATAGCTGGGACCCATCTCCTCAGCGTCATTTTAGTAATTTCTGGGAGGAAGCTCAGGCAACCACAGTGTTACCAAACAGCACCCTTCAAGATCCATCACGTTTAACTAAGTCACATGCCAGTGGTCAAGGAGAAGGTGTTTGGAGAAAAGGAGCTACAAAGAAGACCAAACACCTTGCCAGTATTACAGTCCGAAACCAAGCCACCTGCGGAGATGACAAGTGACTTCACCTTTCTGACTGCCCACGGCACAGAGAAGTAATGGACGTGTAAGCGCCAGACCCAGGATGGAGACAGGTCCATGCACACAGTTCTGATAGATTGGCTGTATGCCTATACAGGTGAGGCTGGTAGTGACTGCCCACAAACTCCGTCAAGTCCATGTACAAATATCAAGCATCATTGTGTCAAGGGACTTTTCTCTTTAGATTCGGGCCGCAATAACTCCTTTTGGTGCAGGTCCCAACACACCAAAAGTCACCCATTTGTTTCAAGCAATTTCAAAGATCCCTGAATCGTCACGAACCAGAGAGGGAGATCATCAACTCTATGCTGAGAGGGCTCGTCATCCATCGTGTAACAGCACCTCTACTCTGCCCCTCATTATCGGGCCTGTTCCCAAACCAAACGCGCAAGTGGCGGCAAACCACCAACTATAGCGAACACTGATTACCAACCCAGGTCGCCATTGTCGCACCAGGCACCAGCTGGAACACAAAGATAAAAGAAGCAGAGGACACACACAATCTGTCCACTCTTGATGTGGCCTCAGGATTTTTGACTATACCAGTGCATCCAGATGACCAAAACAAGCTGGCTTTCACCTTTTGCAATCAGCAGTACACCTTCACCGGGTGCCCATTCGGCTATGCCAACTCAACAGCCGAATTTAACATCTTCCTCAACAAAGCATGCCCGGATGCCAGGGTAAGAGGGAACTTAATCTATGTTGATGACAGTCTGATGAAACACACGACGGTGGCTGATCACCTGAAAGAAATTGACCATGTACTACACCAATTGACCACTGCCAGTGCCAATTTTTGCCCTCCACAAAGGACAATGGTGTAAAACCAATGTCAACTACGTGGGCCTGCTCATCGAACCACGGGGCATTGAGCCACAAACCAGCCGCATCCAGGCAATTCAGAACATTTTAAGCCACTTTCGACTATTAGTTCTCAGAACTCCAAAGTTTTCTAGACGTGTGCAACTATTCAAGGCAGTTCATTGAGATCTATTCGGACATTGCACGCCCTCTCACTGCCCTTCTGAAAAAGGACTACCCCTTCGTCTGGACAGACGATCAGCAAAATGCCATGAATGAGCTGAAACGACATCTGTGCATTGCTCCATGTCTGGCTTACCCAGATCCACAGAGGAGTTCTAATGGGAGCTGGTTCTCCAGAACTTGCCTCGCGCTGGCTATACCCCAACGGTACTGACCACAGTGTATCAATTTCAAGGGCGTCCGCTTATGTCAGCAAGACTATTCTACCCCAGACCGCTGCAAACTACTCAGACTGTGTAGAGTTCTTTATGCACCCCTGACGCTGTACTGTATGGGCTCACACAGAGACTTCTCCAATACATAGACGTTTTTCCACAGAAAGTGATTCTTTACAGCGACCCTGTCCACCAGCCTGTCACATTTCTTAACAGCCAGCGCAGTGTGGTCACCAAAACGCTACATTAAGCCACATGGACTAATGCTCTCCAGGGGCTTACAAAGTTGAAGCATGCTATGCGCCTAAACTCACAACTCGGCGTGGGTACGGTCTGGCAGCCTGCCCAAAGCTGCTCGACTGACACACGACGGAGACGTTGAAGCGAAAGGCCCAATTACAGCCCATACCTGCCACAGGTTTTTGTGAGAAGGATCTGTCTGACTACGTCATTGGATGTTCTTACAACCACGAGGGCATCCTAAAGGCAGTTGCTGGTGTTCTCTGGCTAAATGATCAACCTTGCCCACTACAACACTTTAAGCTGGGTCCACAATCATCACAATAAGCTGAGATAGTTGCTATTCTCATAACCCTGCAGATAGCATCGACCCATAACATCAGAGAACTGCTCATCTGCACAGACTCCAACTATGCCAGACTTGGTTTCACATGCTATCTTCCAGGCTGGAAGCAAAATGGTTTCAAGACGGCAAACAACAAACCAGTTAAACACCATCACCTGTTCCAGGCATGCGACGACATTACATGTGAACATGATATGATCGTCTACTGGAAGATAGTGAAAGGACACTCAAAGCAACCTGGTCTAGACAAGGACCTCAATGACCAAACAGACGCTCTAGCCAAAGCAGGTGCACTACACGGCGAGTTATGGTCTTCACCAAACCACCCACCCACACTTAACGTGGCAGCCATAACCCGCAGCAAACACACTCAACCCACCACAATGCCCACCTCACAGCCGCTTACGCTGGCTCCTCAAATCTCCACTAATGACATTGCTTACATGCAAGCCTCTGACTCCTCAATACAGACTATTCTTCACCACCTCTCTGACCCCTCCAACCACCCTATCACAACTGCTCAAGATTGCCAATGCTCTCGACCTTCAAATGGACCTACTCACCGGATTTATACCAATGATGCGTTTCCTTGTCGAGGACAACATTCACTGCGCCAAGGCTTGTGGTGCCACACGTGTCAACGGGGTGGTGATGTGCTCTGAGTATGCCCACGACCGACACCATCGTGTAGGAACATCCTTACGGCACAGAGCCACGTATGAGGACCACACTAAAACAAGTGGCTACTGTCACGGCATGCCCAGCATAGCTCTTTTTTGCTGTTTTTTTTTTTCCTTTTTTTTTTTTTTTTTTTTTTTTTTCTTCCCTTTCTTCTTTTTTTTCTCGCAGCGTATGTGAAAATGGATGCCTTGCTTGCTTGCCAATCCAAACGGCTGGTACCCAAACCACAGAGCCCCACTGCAGAGCAGAGGAGTCACATTTCCTTGGTCTGACCTCCAAATTGACTGGGGCAGACCCTTACCCAGGTCAACAAGGGGCAAGTATTTCCTCATAGTTGTGTGCCAGTTCACCAATTGGGTAGAGTGCCTCCCAGCACCTAACGATACTACCCAAACAACAGCATACCTCCTGATGAATCACATATTCTCTAGGTTCGGGCTGCCGCTGAGAGTCAACCCAGACAGAGGCACCCATTTCACAGCTAAGATCATGCAGCAGATTTGGAAACTCATGGGAGTACAAGCACAACTGCACATCAGACACCATCCAATTTCTTCGGGCCACCAAGCGGATCATGGACGAATCGGAATTGTGGTCTAGATGCTTTAAGAATAATACATGGCATGTCTAACGATAAGGCTGGGCCTTGATGGGAACCATCTCCCCTGGTTGCTATGGCCATCGAGCTAACTCCACAGTGAGTAAACGGTGGACTCCTTGGAACTAATGATGGCCGGACATGACATTTGCCCAGGTACCAGCCAGGACGACTCAACTTCCGGCCACGCTACCACCACTCCCAATACCTCTAATAAAACTACCCCGGCATTTGAGAACACAGTTGTCGTTCTTGCCCAACAACGACTCATAAAGAGTGCAGCCGCAGGCCAAAAAGACATAATACGGACCGGGAGGCGTACACAGAGAATGTTGGATGTTGTGGAACATGGTCTGGTATACAGACCAACCTCTCATAGCCTATCCAATAAGAATTTCTGCCACACTGCGACGGGGATTGGATGAGATTGTGGACAAACTGCACAGGGTCTGTTACTACAGCTACACACAGCGCCTCAGACACCCTATGGCCATCACAGAAGTTTCTGCCTACACTGGACGGTTCGACCCGCTATGAGATTGTGGACACCTCCCCCTTTTCCTGTTTGCATACAACGATCAAGATGATCCGGGGCGAAAAAAAATAACCCGGTTTCAAATGGGTTAATGTAATCAGATCAAGAGACATGTGGCTGCTGGCAGGGAAAGACATAGGGGGCTAGGCTAATAGCCTGCTATAGTCTCAAAACAAAGACTGTCTGAAAAGACAAGAACTTCCCTCATGATCCACGCTTTCTCCTCCTTCTCTGAGCCAGGATGTTGCTGTGGCTCTATCTTATCTATGCTCAGTATACCAGAGGACAACCGCAACCTGATATCACATCACGGGGTCCAGCATCAGGCATTGTACTAAGGGACCAACCTTGACTCCTTATCACCAAGTGCAGGACAGAAAGTCATATTGTTAGACTTACCCAGAACATCATATACAAGTACCCATTCCATCCCCAGGCTAGCCGCACACTCTACAGTTGGAGAGTGCATATGGACATGAGAATGCCCCCCGCTCAATAGTAGGTGATAACAACAACACCTTTTATGCTCACTCAGTTGCAGAAAATGACCGCCACCCAAGCAGATTTAAGTGGACACAACAAACGATTCTTGGGGGCCTTGCTCAGAGCCGCTGCTGCTGTTGGAACCCTTTTCAACCTGGGAGTGACCAGCATCAACTCCATGAGCCTATCTACCCTGAGGCAACACATGAGGGAGATCCAGACTGAGATATCCCAGTTGAGAGAACAACTCACAGTACAGGGCAAAACCCTACAGACTATAGGCAAATCATTAAAGGGTACCTTGGTGGTTCTGAACACTCACAGTGTCCTGCTGAACCAAACTGTTACCTCCATGAAACAGTTATTCTCCGTTATCCAAAATGATGTTGCCCAAACTCAGCTGGTCACAGCACTGATGTCTGACATGCTCCGTGATGTGAGTTTCTACATCGACCAGCTAAGCCATTGAGTAGCAATTCCACGTATTGAGCCCTGAGTCTAGACAAAACTGTCCTGTATTCTGTACTACCTCCTACCTGACTCTCTCCAAGCCCACCTGGCCTACTCCCTGGGAGGGTCCATCCTGCTACATGTCGACCCTGAGCAGAGTAAGATGGCCTTCCTCCTGAATCTGCCCATCGTTGAATCCAACAACATTTATAGACTCAAAGACATTGTACTGTGGGTTGTGGCACCGGGAACCACTAACATCAAGCATACATCACCTATTAAATGTGGGAGCCTACACAAAAGTAATCCCACACCCAATTATACCGGCCACCAAACCTGCCGAAGGAGTTCATCTGAAAAAGGACATTCGTATCTCTGCCCCAGCAAGCCTTTCCTCCGAGACAACACTGAAGGAATATGTGGTCTGCAACCCATGCAAAGAGACACACTCTACCCCACTGAGGCCAAGCCTCGCATCCAGGTCACAGAAACACGAGCAGAGATTGTGGTGAAATCAGTGGCTTATCAACACTCCCATCCATAGCGCCACACTGACTTATGATCAGCATGACACTGCCACCCGTGTCAGCTTGCCCAACCAGAGTATGTGGATTCAAATGCCCAAAGGTGCCACAGCTGCCATTCTCAAAACCTTCAACAAGGAATCCACGGGAAGAAAAGAGCGGGAACACGGCAGAGACTTATGTCTGAACCTGAACCCAGGTTAACAACCAAGCGGAGGCATTCAACAGGCCTGAGGAAAATTAGAAAACACACCTGCACTCCAGCCTTACAGATCCCTGCCATGACATTATCAGGACAACTGCCATCCAGCCTTCATGGATCCCACTGCCATCTATGCTATCATGGATCCACATGCATCCAGCCAGCATGATCCAATGCCATCCAGCCACCTCAGATCCAACTGCTTCGGACATGCTTCAACCAAACTATTGATACGGACATATGTTTACAGGGAACTTTCGTCGCAAAATGGGGGGAAATTGTTAGTTCATCTGCTTTAGGATCAGTTGATGATCGTTTACACTTTGGGTTAATCGCAGACACTTTTAGCATTTTGAAATTTGCATTCCTATACTGTAAAACTCCTGACATGGCCCCACATTCTATCATTATAGGGGTGCCTAAATTGCCAGTGTGTCCCCCCCTGATCAAAGAGATGCTATAAAAGTTCCCCGCTCTCGCCTCCCATCAGACTCAAACACATTCCAAGTCATGGGAGACTTGGTCTATCCTTCGTACCTGGCCCAATGTTGATGGCAGCAAATACTACCCATGCTCACATATCACACATTAAACCCCACAACACATATTACAAAAAAATCTTCCTTTAGTTAGACCTACACTTAAATCGGTTACAAAGGTAGTTATATGCATTGTGGTGTTGTATGGGTTCCCTATTAGATTAGCTATGGGCTACACTGTTATTATGATAGTTAAGCTATAAATTGCTTATATTTAGGAGTGAAGTCATCATCTGGTTATATCTTCTAGATGTGTGCTGTCTTTGGTATCACATAATGATCTGCTCTTTATTCCTCAAACAATGATGCTGAACTTGTTGATCGTGAAATGCATCATACTAGTTGTACTGATATTTGGTTAGCTAAAGGCACCAGTCTTCCAGACAGATGAATTCATGCATATGGGCAGAAATGAAGTATCGAAAGGAAAATTGTTCGAAAACCCGCTCAAAAACTCAGCTGGTATGCCATTCCACACAAAAGGTGGGCGGATGTAGAAAACGCAAAAGTCTAATAATCAGTTTCCTAATCTTGCCTCAAACCTTCTTCTTTAGACGGACACTCTCCAAGACTCTTCAAAATTCTCCTCTTGAGTTTGATTTTCTGGTGTTTTTTATCTTCAAGTAACTTTGTCGATTCCCTGTGGACTTTCCTATCTTCAGAAGAACCAGAGGAAAACCTCCAGCTCACTCCTAAAAAACTCATCAAGAACCTCCATGCCTACCACATCAAGACTTTTGTTCAGCAACAAAGCCAATGCAAGTAAACGTTTACAACTATTTAGACGCGTGTTTAAGTTTGAGCCCCTTATTAAGGTGATTTTTGAGTCCTGATTGATTCTCATTTAGGTTGTGGTTAATGATGTTGAACTACTGGCCATCTTTCATTCTCTCTCGCCTTCCTACTCTTTTCATTCTGTATAATGTGATGTGCGTAATTTAGGGTCAGGTTCGCTATAGTTAATTATTAAATCCCTTATATTCACAACTGATTGTGAGTCTCTGAATGTTGATCCTTGCTACATGGCTAATTAGTAGTACTCCAATAAGTAGAAAGCTATTCTTCTTGACCAGGAAATATTAATTTGTCGTCCTATGAAATTTGCATTAAATTATTATATTTGTGTTCGGTGGTACGACTAACTCAAATAATTGTAATATTCAAATATATGTAATATATATTGATTCTGCGTCTACACGTTAATTCAATGATCTAATCTAATACTTCTTTAATTCTAACCCGTTATAATTAATTTAAATATCTTTTTTTTTGAGCAATTATCTACAAAACCCATCTTAACGAACGTTTAGAGGACCAAAAAAAGGGACAATTTTTTCACTATCCTTCGTTATAATTCAATAACTAATGTTTAGAATGACTGTTGTTTGACAGATTCCCTTTTGCTGCCGTACATCCTTGGCTACCTATAGTGGAAGCCAAACCAGTATATAGTTGAATTCGAGAGCTGGAGGCAAACCTAGAACCTGAATAACTTAGACGTTTCAATTATTAAAATCAATTTCTGAAAACAAAAAAATCAAATAAGCGCTGTTTTTGTGTTAGTGTTATTGAATATTTAAAAACCTACTATAATGTTAGTTATGAGAATTTTTACAATCATATTTTGTAGATCAAACAGGGTTTCTATTTATATCTACAAGGTATTTTTTAGTTTCATCTCATGTCTGTGGTCGAGTAAACATTTGAATTGGATGTATGTCAACTTAGGCGGAATTATCACAAAAATTAAAAAAAACCGGGAGAGCCTTAAGGAGTTAAAATACTATACATAAAAGTACAGTGTTTGAATTCTTAGAAAATCCGTATTTAAATCCAGTTAAGGCATCTACCCGTTATACAGCCTGGGGAAGCTATGTGGTCAGAGCTAACGCGACTTGACTAAGCACCACTAAAACTCAGTAATCACTGTGCTGTAAACTGTCATTTTTACTCCGGGAAAGCAGACAATACCGTAAATATTCATGTGATTCCAAGCAATAATGTTTTCTATGCAGCAAGCTGCATCTTCCATAACGAACTGACGAGATCTGCAATAACTGGTCTATGTAATTCTTCAAACTGGTAGTTCATTTAACTGTTTTGCTTCATTGCAAAGGCATACGGCTATGGTGAGAATGCCAAGCTAGAATAGTAGTCTACCTTCATGAATTTGGAGCCAGCGATTAGACAGGACTATATCTCCACCAGTCTGCCCACTGCTTCGTTCATTTGGGGTTGCTCCGGTCAGCCAAACAAACAGTAGGAGGGGGTGTCAACATGCTGTGAGGAAAAAAACTTTCACCCCCCCCCCCCACAAACCCAAAACTCAACAAAAACACATCCTGAGCGGACATGTCCTCTAGGTTTTGCATCCTTATTCACCCCACCTCATCTGATGTGGATTAGATGTTTAAGCTATGGCTAATTACAGGTATTGCTCACTCATGGATTATTATTTTTTTTTTTTGGAGTTTATAGCTTCCCTTTTTATTATCAAATGAGCATACTATAGGGAATATGGTGTCATTAGAAGCATCGAAGGAAAAGGTAAAAACAGTATTTATTTATCAATCAATGTTAATTTTTATTTCTAAATAAATACAACATTTCAACTTGTGTAACTGAATATTAGTGAATGTATTAATAGGTAATAACAATCAACATTAGTATTTATATAAATTAACATTAAACTTGAAGAGTTTATTATATGAAGCATTATATAAATATATATTATATTATATGATTAGTATTTAAACATTATATGAAGAGCTTATTTGAAAAATTATAACTTTTTTTTAATCTTTTAACTTTTTTTCAGAAATCACGTTTTTTTAAATTGCGAATTCCAAGTAATATCAATCAAACTGCAGCTGGGTTGTTTTGATTAAGTAATAATAACTTAAACAAATACAGGTAATTTACAAAATAAAAGTTCATTGAAAGTATGTTTTTTTTGTTTTTTACATATTAAAAGTTTGTTTTAAAGCAAAAGCAGATAACTCCAACAGATATTTTTTTTGGCAAAAGCAGGTTACTCCACATTTCAAGTTTCAGAGTTACAAAAAAAACCCACTCGTTTTATCTTTGTAATCTCCTCAGATGACAATGTAGATGCCTGACAAACGTTGTTGTTGTTGTGATCATAAACTGTATGGATGTGATTACACGCAATACATGGAGCTTTTCCCTTACCATTGTAACGCGCTGCTTTTGCAAGGTTCCGTGAAAACGTTTCAGCTTTTATTTTTCCTTTTTCGCCCTGAAGAAGATATCACAGGTTCGTCGAAATTATCCATCCTCGATCACTTTTAGTCAACTGGACGGAACATCTCCGCAGCAGTGTTTTCAAAGGAAAGCTAGCCTGGTCACCTGACTGAATACAGCGCCGATGATTCGCTAAAATGGACTTGTCAATTGGCAATGGCGGATCGATCCTTAAGTATCGATACTTTCGATACTGATGTTGTATCGAAAGGATCGATCCTCACATAAAAATATCGATTCTAAAGAAAATTTTTTTAAACATTAATTTTATTTACTTATCAAGAAATTCGGTGCATAAAATAAGCTTCTAAGTGGAAAAATAGTCTATATTAGCAATTAATTGTGTTGGATAGAACCATTTCTCCTGCTCATCGGAACACTGGAAATGCTGAAAGACAGAACCAATCAATCACAGACAGCGTTCGCTGCTGAAGCATGGCTCACAGTGCTTGCTCAAATAGGGCTGCGTTTCCCAAAAAGCATCAGAAGCGTAAGTAGATCTTAAGAAACCATTGCCACATTATTACATTACATAACATTGTTACTATATATAAAATATTCTGAAAAATGCATCACGGTTTCCACACAAATATGAAGGAGCAATAATAATAAATGTTTCTTGAGCAGCAAATATTAGAGTTATTTCTGAAGGATTATGTGACACAGAAGACTGGAGTAATGATGCTGAAAATTCAGCTTTGATTACGGATACATTTTAAATTACATTTTAAAATATATCAAAACAGTTATTTAATTGTTATATTTCTCAATATTGCTGCTTTTACTGTCCCCCCCCAAATAAGTGCAGCCTTGGGGAGCATAAGAGACTTAATAAATATTACCAAATCCTTAATGATCCCAAACTTTTGTGTGCTGTAATTTATTTTAAATTGGTAGTTTGTGCAAGTAAATTTATGGTAAAACTGCGGTTTGTTTAAAAGTTCAAATGGATGGTTATGTCTGTATTGTGCCGTTAAAAATATGCTTAAGTTTCACCTTTAGGGGTACAACAGCCTGTCAGCCTTTTACAAAAATTAACCATGGCTCTATTACAGTAACCACAGTTTACCATAGTATTTGTACTAAAACTGCAGTAACCACAAATTTACAATGTTAATAATAATACATTTTAGTACTTATATAACACTGTGTTTATTTTTCATGAGGTATCCTCAAAGGAGCACCTTTGTAACTTATCTACTCTTAAAACATGCATACTTGTATGGTACTAATATGCTCCCTTTTAGGGTTATAGTTGCACCTTTGAGGTTACTGCCACAGTAAAGGGGTAGTTAAAAAAACTATTATAAATATAAGTAATATTCTTAAATTTCTAAAGTGGTAGGAAACAAAGAAAAGGAAGGAAGACGATGAAGAAGAAACTCCACAGGAAAAATGTTAGCAAAAACTGGCTTTAGGAAAATCTAATTCTTAAGTGAAGTATAATACGATACATATCTTTTAAATAATTTAAAAGAGTCAGTTAGAGTGTAGAAGTATCGGTCAGCAGACCCAAATTGGACCATAACTGGGTTGAAAAATCGGATATCGGATCGAAAATTAAAATAGAGGTATCGCCCATCCCTACTACGTCGGGATTCTAGTTCAAAAAGAAAAACAAGGGCGCTTGTCGGCTTCTGCAGTAAAAACGTGAACTCGCGATGCCTTGAAAGTGGATAAAAAAACCGAGTGTTCGGGGAATTCCATTTACCCTGTCTCCCCATAACAGCGGCGTTCAGGGATAACAGAGCTGAGACAGCTTCGTACGAAATTAGCTAATGAGTCTTTTTTTTCACCCCAGGTTCAGACCAGCCGCAGATTATTTTAGCTGTATGCTGTCTTTCGCAAGCATACAACATGTATGTACGTAACGCCCTGTTCAATCGCTATAGATTCAGATTTCCCTGCTAATTCTAACTCTGGCCTATTTTAAAAGTGACGTTTAGGCTACGATTAGACAGTTAAACTCCTTCGTCAGGGGCAACTTAATGTTTGTAAAATAGCGGACGCCCAATGGTCCATTTTATTGTATTGTTGTTGTTAGTGTAGGTGGTGTGTTGTTTCCTATGTTAAAAAAAAACGAAGCCTTGTGCGACATAATGACAAATAAAATATATTGAACAATGATCTAGTCTCTCCTTTTATTATTTAGGTAACGGAGTGATGATCCTGATGGTTTTTTAAATAGTCCTAATTATTGTCTTAACGCTTTTATCTGCAGAGAACCAATTTACACTGAAAAACACAGTAACTCTAAATGGCAAGTTTGAACTAGGATTTTTCCAGAGGGCTTGAGAAAAAGTGGATGAACGCGGAACATGGGAACTTCGAAACTGCGTCCATGGTAGGTGTCGCTATGGGGAACGCCGCGTCTGACGTTCTGAAGCACATTGAAAAACACAATCGTTGGCCCGGGGGCGACAGTTCATGACGTCACTTACCGCGTGTGACTATAGTATAAACAGGCGCCGGGAGCTAAACATCATTCTCTTCTTCGTCTCATTGACTGTTTTGTTTGAAGCGTGCATTTCTGTGGTAAGAGCGATCTCTATTTATCTCATTATGGCGAGCACTAGCAAAGCATTTAAGGATGTGTACATCCGTGTTGACGTTGTTTAACATCTGATGACACACGCGATCTATGCGTTGTTTTGTTTGGGCAAAGAGCACGCACGCGATGTCTCCGAGGGGGCAATCGGCGTGCACTGCGAGCGTTTTTTCCAAAGAAAAAAGCTCCGCTCTCGTTTGTCTCTCTTTTCGAGGAAAGAGGGGCAGCCATCTGCTTCCCGCGATTCAGGTCCCGCCGCTGCTGAGGCACGGAGGGGAATGAGCTCGTGGGGATCGCAGGTGGATATGGCCGATGAGTTGAAGGTGTTCACTTAGTGAGCGTCGGATGATGCACGAGAGTGAGACCTGAAGGCTGTTGGTTATTTCATTCACAGGTCTGTTAAGGGGCCATTGCTCTGATGGGATCAGCCCAGCAAAAGCAGGAAATAGCTGAGGAGGGCAAAGAAGCTGAGGCGGAGCCTTCCCAATCCTCCTGCCCTGCGTATGATGAGCTTTTGAATTAGGAGCACCACGGAGAGGCTAACTTGCCGTGAAGAGGTGGTGTGAAGGAACGGGACAGTCGAAAATATACGTGAATTTTGGTTAATTGCCATAAAACCCTCCGCTCATGTGAGCCTTCCTTTCTTCCTGTTTTTCATATAGAGATTGAGAAGGAATGGAAGAGGCCGTTCTTTTCAGCATACAAGTTATGCCAACATCGATGCGCTGCGCAAAAGCGGTTTGAGAAGATGCCCCTATAGAGAGACGCTGGTCAGCTATCTCTCTATGGGTGAGATGTCCTCTAAGACTCCCTTCCTTGACATCTCGCTCGGATGCCAGGGCATACGCAGCAGCAGCAGGTCGGGCTGTCGCTTCATTGCACACGATGGTGATGCTCCAAGCATATCAGGCTGACCTGCTGAAAAACCTGGATAAAGGAGGTCCAGGTCTAAGCCCGAACAACCCAGGGGTCCTAACCCATCTCAGTTTGAGGATCAGAGACAAGCACAGAAGACTAATGTTGCGGCTCGCGCTCCTCCCCCGCCCACAAGTAGGGGTAGGAAGAATCGCGGGTCAAAGGAAGGTGAGTAAAAGACCTAAGGGATGTGATCCAGACAGGGCGTCAGTGCTTTTGTCCGGATCAGAGTGATACCTCAGTATCTACTCATTTCCTTCGGGGGTCTTACATCTGCCCTTATCTTCACCTTCCTAAATTCCCCTGTAACCACCATCTCTCCACCTGACCGAGGTTAGGTGGGAAATTTCCTGCATTATAGTCTCCTATACTGGACCTATTAGGTTTGGTTGGTTCTATGGCTTCATAGTGACCATCTTACTGATGGTCCGGTCTAGAGGCTTCTTCGGACAGAGCTCCGATGCGGGAACCATGGTGGGTGAGTACGATCCATGTCTAATATATGTAAATATAAATATATACAGTATATGTGTGTATCTAATGAGACTGGTGGTTGTGTGTATAACCCTTCTGCTAGTTTCTTTGCAGTGTTTTTCGGAACCTGTGTGTTTCTGTCTCTTTCTAGGGTAGGTCCTCGATGGGCACCCCCTCTGCTGGGTTCAGAAACCGGGTGCTCGACTTGCAGTGTTTATTTCACTCATCGATATATATCCAGACGGTAAGAAAGCAGGGTTTCGGCTTCATACTTCCTGGATAATGCAGCCATAACAAAGGCTTCTGTGGGAGCCTTCGTGATCATCAGGCCCCCGGCACGTAACTGCAAAAATTTCTTGGACGTCCGGGCTGGGGTTACGCTTTCATGCTACCCTGACTGGTCTACCATATCTGGGTCGCCACTGAGGGGGTAGTTCACGATCAACCATACCAGAAGGTACACTCGAGAGCGTCAAGCCAACCAGCAGGACCCCCGCCCCCGCCCCCCCCCCCCCCCCATATATAGCTTCTTATTCCCCCGCCCCCAGGATATACACTCTGGCTGGAGAGAGCATCGATAGGCGGGAACAGGCCCATTAGTGGCATTAGCACCAAGAGAAACATCTTCCTGTGATAAGTATGCAGGCGCTCTAGTGCAGCAGCTGCTAGCCGTGTCACTTTGAGGGTTGTATTTGAGCTTGCCTCTCTCTTTTGGCCCAGTACTTCTGGGTATCTGTTAACAGATGCTTGGAAAACTCTAAAATATGTGCAGCACATTAAGCTTTGCGCACTTTTCTAACAAATCCACATAAGTGGTACGTGTGCACGTTATGCTTTGCCCACTTTCTAACTTCACCTGTAGGTAGGGGTTATGGTATTCAGAAGGTGATCATTGTCCCTTTCTTGAGTTGGTTAACCCCTCTCTGAGGAGTTGGATGCCTCGGCTCATGGGCTTCCTCGTGGTAGTTTGAGCGTTGCTCCCTTTTTTCAAAGGGTTACCTAGTAAGAGCAACGTTATCCTCTGGAATTCGAGTTCCCTACTCAACATGGCGAAAGTCTGAGCTTCCCCGCGCTGTTTTTCCAGCGCAAACTGGGACCACGCCGCCATCAGGTGGATGGCCCTTCCTCTGCTCTGATGGCGCTGAGTGTATTGGCTAGATATGCAGCAGTATGCCTTACAAATTCTGCCACCGTTGTTACAATCATGCTGCAGGTCGAGGCCTGCCCGCTCGACGAGCGCTGGGTTGGTGCTCCCTGCAGCCTAGTAATATGCTCGAGAGTTACAGCATCTGGACGCAAAGGCTGTAGGTCGACGCCCCCTTTGGATTGAGCAACATAGTGTTGTTGCTCCACAGCTAACGTAAATTATTGATACGCGTTCAGCTTTGGAAACATGCTGCATGGTCTCGAGACCATTCTGGCTGAGAACTGGGCGTGTTGCTCCCGCCAGCGGAATAATTACTAGAGGTTCTACCATTGGAACAGCTGTAGGTTGAGCTTCCTCTCGTAGAGAGCGGATGTGTTGACGCCCTAGCTACGATTTTAGCTAGCCCCGTCAAGGCATTATAGCCTTAGACATAGCGTTGGGCGATTACGAGCTATTCTATCATATGCGGATGGCCCTTTCACCAGCGGGAAAGAGATGAAACCCCCTAGAAAGGTATTCAAAAGGGTGCGTCTTGTTTTTGCACGTTGATCTGCTTGCCATTTTCGAAAAGTACAGTATGGTAAGAAGCTACGCCAAGACTACACCGAAGACCGCCAAACTAAGTGTTAGCCTGCGTCTTTGAGTGGCTTTAAAACCCCGGGTTCCACTTGGGACAACAGCTCCTCATATGTATCCTAACTTGGATACCTACTTAACAGCGGTGTGTACTAAGGGTCGTTGAGACAGTTCCTGTAGTACCCTTACAAAGAGCAACACGGTGCGGTAAGCCCATGCTTGCACTGGTACAGGCCCAAAGATGACTAGTATGATTCTAGGCTCTTGGTCATATTCCCTTAAAATAACATGATCTAGTTTCTGATTTCAAGCCTTGAGCTCTACCCTGGGCCCAGGAGTCTGGCCCTAAGAGGTAAGTATTTTGGGGTATGTAGCTTAGGCCTTTAGCTGTAGGGGATAATGTCACTGACAGACGACGCTCTCACTACGTCACCAAGGGGCGCGCGCTAATGAAACATTGAAGAGACATATCGGTAGGTTGGTACTTAGTGCTCGCCAGGTTCTGGCTTGGAGCTCCCCTCAGAATGGTGGATGGGGGGTCCTTTATACCGTTCCCCATAGGGACGCCCTCGACGAGGGAGCGGACGCAAGCCGCACACACAGTAGTACTCCAGTGTGACCCATTGAAAAGTGGAACGGTCTCCAGGCGTGACCCAATGAACGGATCATAATAGGTTTCTTGCCCTGACGGCGGGACGCAAGCTTCAGAACGAAGACAGAAGAAATTGAATGATTTGTAGCTCCATTGGCGACGACCGTGAAATACAGATCGTCCGCAAAGCGATCAGCTGACGTCATGGGCCTGGAGTCAGGACACACGATGGATGGATTGTTCAAGATGGAGTATGCTTCAGGACACAGCGAGGTTGGCAATCGACACGAACACACGTGGCGTTCCGCCGATAGCGCACCCCTAGCGGAACCCGAGGAAACCAGGATGATGCTCCGGTCAGACAGATAATAAGAGTCACCTTCGCGGAGTTATAACACACGGAAGCACAACATGGCACCACAGGGTGATAATGGGAGAGTTCGTGGTTCACGCAATGTCATAAAGTATAGGTTAATAACCACTGTCAATCGCCAGAAGACAGAGTTTTACAGTTGGAAAAAACGCAAGCACAGGGGGAACAGATTTACCTGGATGCAGCATTTTTTTTTTTGTCTAGATATTAATTTGTAATTTAAGTAGGCAACATGAATTAAAGGATTTAAAAAATAATAATTGCAATTATTATTCTTTTTAAATTCATTTAATAAAAGCGCGTTTTGGTTTAAGAGGATTTAGTTTTTTATATTAATGTGACGTAATTAATAAATGTGACAATAAATGTTGCTTATATACTCTTTTGTAGAAGATTTAAACGATCTCTGTCATTTTTGTGGACTATGCAACGACCCAAGTGATTCAGACGTAACAACTGCTTGGTTTGGGGACTTTTTATTTAATTTTTTTAAGCAAACTCTGTTTGGTACTTGCGAACATTGGCCGTTGTACAGGTTATGTTAGATCTAAGTTAAGACTAAGGGACACTATGGTTTATTAACACATATTGTGCTTGATCTTCAGTAATTACCTCCGTGCAGAAAGAGGATGTGACAAGCGGTACCACCAGCCATTTGTTGGCAACCCACCAGTCAATAAAGAATATTATTGCCCAGCGTGTATTATCTGAGTCAGTATATTATGAAAATTTTGTAAATAGTTTTTGCTTGGTTTTCAAAATTGCACTTGTATTGACTTTTTTTGTGTTTCTAAGATTGCATATTTTAGTTTGTATGGTTTAAAAATTGCTTTTCTGCTGTACTGTATTGCACTATTGTATTTTTAAAAAGTGATTAATTTATTTTTGATTGTGATTTCCCATTGTTTAAACTTGTGCACTCACGTTTAACATTAAAAAGACCAGAACGTCTTAAAATTGTGTAGTTTTGTTAAAAAAAAAAAAAAAAAAAAAAAAAGTAGTATCTTTTAAAGATATGTCCATCCAACCGGTGTTTTAGGGTATAAATGACACTATGTCTGTCAGATAACACGTAGCTAGGACAGTAATATGACACTTAAAAACAAGGGTGCGTCGGAGCGGGGGCCACTAAGTTTTCTCAGGCCTCTAGAAAAATCTGTATCCCCCGTGTTTTCAGTGTAAAGTGTTCTGCAGATAAGAGTGGTTAGACGTAATTATGACATTTTAAAAACACATGGAGCATCACTCTGATGCACAAACCACAACACTAACACAGAACAACACAGGCAATACGACAATGAATGGGTTCTGAACAAAAGAATGCCCCTGACGAAGGAATTTAACTGTCTAATTGTAATGTATGGTGTTACACTTCATAAAACAGGCAAAAGTTAGAATTAGCAGGGAAATCTGAGTCTGACTCTATGTTGCGATTGAACAGTACATTAATACGTATTTAATTACAAATTATCTAATTAACATGGTGAAATGAACATTGCTTGCAGAAAGACATTTTCAAAGCCAGGATATTTTTACAAAAAGAAAAACGCCCAATTCCAACTAAAAACTACCGCGGGAAAACCACGGACTTGGCAACACTGCGAAGTTGCGCAGGTGCTGTGAGGGGGAAACAGGGAAACTGAATTCACCGGAACATGCATAGTTAAGTATCATTAAGTATCTCTATCAATCAATCAAAGAAAAAAAAAAATAAAAAAAAAAAGAAGTTTTAACCATGACATTTTAACTATTTTAAACATGAATACTGAAAGTAATTATGTGGTAGGTAATTTACCGTGCTATGTGCCATTTCCTCTCAACCATCAAGTGAACCTCCTCAATTCTGTGGTTGTTGGCATAATGCAAACGTTTGGGAAGATGCTGCTTCAAGTAAGGTTTGAAGTGCTGGTCTGGCTTTTTACACTGTAGGAGAACCAAGTTTCATGTTTGGTGAACAAGAACAGTGCGTTCTGTACTGAAATAACCAGGGTACATTTGAATTGAAACCATTTAAATAATCAATATACAGTGGTCCCAAAATATATTGAGAGACTATTTGAGACTAAAGTCACAAATAATGCTAGATGTTCCTCAGAACTAACTTTGTTTTTAGGAACAATTTTTTGCAAGTTCTATCCAACTTTTGAGTAGTTGTATGAGGTCACATCAGTTCTACTCAAGATCACAGAGGTGTGGTAGCAGAGTAACCACAGGTGCAGGTCATCACATTAAGTATGGAGTCTCACTTAATGTTGACAAACAGAAAGTGTTTTCTTATAAAAAGGCTTAGTAAAGTATGATGTAAATACAATAAAAAAGTACACTATTATAAAGTATTTTATAGAAAGTCACTCACCGTAAGGTTTGCTACAATTGCTTTTGCATCATCTAGAGAGAAACAAGAGAGATAAACTCAATTATTTTTATTCCTGATACTTTTAAAACAAATTAATTCCTAGAAATAGTGCACTGTAGTCTATTCTAATGTCCTCACTAAGTCACATGCTCTCAACACATTTATCTCTTGTAACGTGACATTTAATTAAAATCAACCAATAGCCCACACAGCCTAGGTAAAATCAGCCAAAAGGGGCCTTAAAGTTTAAAAAGCCAAAAAGTTCTTTAGGCACAGGACATATTGCATTTTGATTATTATTTGTTTTTCTTTTTCTAAGGACTAATGTGTGCCAAGTTGTGATAAATAAATAATAATAAAAATGGTCAATTTGGTTTCATGGTCAATTTTGTTTTAAAAAAAATAAAACTTGAAAAATAACAAAATTAGTAAAAAAAAAAAAAAAAAAATCAATCAATTTGATGTGGATGAATCCAGGTTGTTTGAACACTAAGAATATATTTACATACAAACGCATAGAGATACTGTATTTCCTGTTCACAAAATCTTGTGATTTCTGATGCAACTAGGACAGGGCAGGCTAGAACTCTCATTCTGCTTTTTAATTACTAACATTTAGAGTTGTTTGAATTTCGGGCTCGGATTCTTCCCAGAGACCCAGGAATTAGGATGATGTCCTCGGTGTTGGACATATAAGAGCTCAGGAACTCTGTGCGGTCACAATGAGCTTCCTCCATGCCTGAAGAAGAAAATATATATCAAATATTTAGAATTTATAATAAAATAGTATCATCCCTAGAAACCCCAATCCAGGTCTAAATGTGGTACCATGGTCTCCAACCAAGATGATATTGACACAACGGTGCAGTTTCATCTGTTTCAGGCCATTCATTAGCTGTCCAATCACCTTATCAATGTCCTTCAGTGCACTGTCAAGCTGTAGAAGGAAACAACATCTGTTTAATGCTCAAAATCAAAGCAACACCAGCAACATCAACAGTCTGCAAATTTTAATTCACACACTATGGAAAGTGAATGTAATAAGTTTATGCAGTGAGTCTGTATTTGGGCTGACTTTGTTTGCATTATTGTTACAATTGTAGCATGATCATATATGTTTATGTGAGTAAGTGTGTGACTGAAGCAAGTGTGACAACGCCAGTCAACTGGTCTTCTAAGCAATTCAAATGTTTCCTGTACACTCTGCTTACCTCAGTGCTGTGGGGTCCTAGTTTGTGGCCACAGGAATCCAGCTGTTCAGAATGCATTGCATAAACATATGGCCTGCAAAAACACAGACACCTGTTACCTTTTAACCCCCAAAAAAAGAAAAGAAAAAGAAAGAAAGAAAATCTACAAAAATCAAGCAGTGACAGTACTAACTTTAGGCAAATAATTAGAAGTCTAACCTTAAAGCAAATAAAATGTAATAATGTGACTGTTAAGATAACCCCATGAACCTAAAAAAAAAGCAATACATGGAGAAATATCTTCCTGGCAAAGGTGCATGTCACATTCACTGAAAAAACAACAACAGAGTACTGAATTTTGTGGAGTAAATTTACGGTAATTCTGAACTTTTTAAATTAATTGTTCAACCAAATACGGACTGTTCACAAAGCATTTTGGAGGTGTTTAGTACATACTGACCTCTCCGCATCCGGAAGGTGAAGCCACTGCAACATGGTCAGAACTCTCCTTTCCAATGGAATGCCACTGTTAAGAACCACACATTAGAACTGGTACATATACATACTTTGTATATATATAGCTGAAATAGATAGCTATTTAAAGTGTATATAGCTGAAATTTTCTGAAAGGGTCAGCAGGGCAGTACACTTAGGCAAACCTTCAAGTTTAAGGCCTGCAGATATGCACGTATGTGGTTAAAAGTCTTAGAGAGTTTATGTAGGATATCGAGGGAGCAGGGAAGATTAGCAAGATTATCTCAATCAATCTCTACAGGAAACCCTTTTCCACTACCACCTCCACTCATCCTGACCTCCTGTCCAATTGTATCAACATTGGGTAAATTCATGCACTAAGCTCAGTCCTCCTCAACCTATGGGCTCAGATAAGAATGGCAAATTTAATTTCCTCATGGTTTGAGGCCAAAGGAAGTAGCTCTGAAAGCACTTTGCCCTTCCACTGTGCTGAATTCGGTATGCAGTTGACAAGCGCCTTGCATGTATGTAGAGCCTTTTCTCACAAATTACTAGCAAAACAGTTCAAGCTGTCTCTGTCTAAGTGGAAAAATGCAGTCTGAAGGCCCTCTGTGAATGCAGATGAGGGGACCTTTGTGTTTCAGTCCTAGGCAAGTCCAGGGCTTGCCAGAGAGCACATCAGAACAAAAACATTCAGTTTTATGAAATCTTGCAATTAACTTGCAATTTCGGCTTGAAGTACTTTTTTCAGCTGTATAACTAGATTTTAATGTCCTTTTAAGAAAATATGAGTGGTCCTTGCCTGTGCAAAACGTCACATGTCAATGCTTTGTGGTTTCTAGGGTGTTGTGTGTGTTTGTTTTACTAGCCCACATGCCCACCTCCAAGTCTCCATGACATTATGGTCCATAGATTTGACAAGTCCCCGTTCATTATAAGTGTATGGGATTTTTTCATACATGTAAACATCCACCAGGCTAAAATCGTGAAATGGCACACCTCTCCTCAATAGGCCACATGATTTGAGGTAGGCTACTGCTCATGTCCATAACAAACAGTACGGACAAGTTATTTGATTAACCATGTTACAGAATTGAATTAAAAAATGACCTTCAAAAAGACATTGTTTGCATTTGAGTTTGGATCATGTTGACTTACACTGGCCAGAAAAATGTACCAGCCTTTACTCCCTGTTTCACTGCTGTTATCCAGATCTAGAAATGGAAAAAAAAAAAAAGAGTTATCAAACACAGGGTTTCTGCAGACTTGAACAAGTTAAATTTAAGACTTTTTAAGACCTTTTTAATACCACCTTATATGAAATTTAAGACCTAAACCTGTAATGGAAATACACATTTTATTACATATATGTAATATTTAATGTGTATAAATTAAAAAGAAAACAAAGTATCAATGTTGTAATAAATGGTATTTATTACTATGATATACAGTGAACTTTTCATGTCAGCAGACAATATTCCATACAAAATATCCCCGCAAAATAACTGCATCACTGAGATTTTTGGTGGAGTAAACAATTTATTCTGAAGCAATATTTTCATCAGTGTTCTATCAGCTTTTACATACTTAAATCTGCATATTTACCTTTACAAAGGCCTATTTTTAACCTTTTTAGATGTATGCATCATCTTACATGTCAAATTATTACAATTTATCAATAAATTCAATATACACTATAGGGCTGCTGCCAGTCAGATTAAATAATTTACATTGCAAATAACAATAATTACAACTGCAATAAATAATGTTATGAGATTAATGTTTTAAATGCATTTATGAATATACAAATAAGAAATGTTGAGGGGAAAAATGCATACTTTTCAACAAACTTCTCAACTGAACTACCAGTAAGTGACGGTAAGACACTTAATGAGTGAGTATTGAGTCATTCATTCAACTGATTGAGTGTGTTATCATGCTGGTATCTTAAGGACTTTCGTGGACAGCTGACTCCTAAAGTTTTTGATATTCTTCATATTCTGTGTGGTGGTCAGATAAGTTTAAATAGATTTTTACCTTTTATGGGCATTTTAACCTTTATAAAGCCATTTTTCTATAAGTGTGCATTATCTTTTGAGTCAAATTCTTACATTTAATCAGTCAATTAGAATAATAAGTAATTTGGGCTGTTAACAAGCAAATTAAATCAGTATCAACAAAATTCATCTTTGCAATCCAGACATAAGCAGCACCTGAAGTGGCATTCAGAAGTATTTACACACCGTTTAATGCAGAACATGAATGCATTTAACCTGCAGTTACAAATGCATAAATAATGTTTTGATATATTAAACATAAAACATTGAATACTGATATTTGAAATAATATTTAAAAAAAATGAAAAGATACTTTAAATGTGAAATTAAAACCGCCAGTAGGTGGCAGCAAGTCACTATTAATAAGTGAGTCATTGCGATTGAACCGAATCATTTAAACGGTTGATTCATTCAGGAACGAAACACCGTCATGTTGCTCAGAGACACAAAACAGCGCTGTGGCTTTGTTTGGAATTATTTTTGTTGGCGAAATAGTGCAAAAACAGGCAATATGGTGTCTAAAACGTAAGTCTCTTAATAAAACTTCGAGTTTATTGAACTCTTGTAAAAAATCAATATCACATTTGTATATGGTAATTTTTGTAATAAAAAAGGCACTCTTCCGTGTGAATTTGAGTATAAATATACAAATTTTCTGCCCCCATGTCTTGAATTTGTGATCATTCTGAATGTATTTTAATAGATTGAATCATGCAGTGAAAAAGCGCACTCTAAATGCGCACGCGCACTAGACTTCACGTAATGCGTGCGCTCTGTAGGTGTTTTGAATGTTTGTTTTTTTGCGTCGTGAGAATATTGAGTAAAATAGCTCACTTGTCATGGGTGTTATTTAACTATATCATGCTATGAATAAACTAAACATTTTGAATAGTGTGTTCTGAGTTTATGTGTGCTGTTACGCTCATTTGTTCTGAAGTCTCGAGACAAACAGAGTGATCCTCAGCGCGAGCTTGTATTCTGTATTCTGCGAGCTTACTGCAATTCTCTCTGATGACGCAGTAACTTACCGCAGGTAGAAAACATCTTCAGTCTGTCCAATGATTGTAAAGTCATTAGGTCCATCAGACTGAAGATATTTGAGCGGTAATGTGATCAAAATATTTAAGACCCATCGAATCCGAATTTAAGACTTTTTAAGGCCTTATATTAGGAAAACGTTATTTAAGACATTTTAAGACTCTTTAAGGACCCGCGGACACCCTGCAAACAAAACGTGTTGTACTGAATCCTGTGTGTAAAAAAAAGTGTTTTTCTTTCATATGCCAAAGAAAAACTCTTAATTCATATATGAACTAAACTAATTCTAGGGATCACAATTCACAAATGAGAGACAATTGTTCTATGTGTTGGTTAATTTTCACAAGTGTTTTGGCAAAACTGCAGCGACGAGACTGGATAAGTTCCAACTATGATGGCCTCATTTACCGTCACAGATCAGTCAGTGGGGTATAGAATCAGCCAGAAGAAATAAAGTTCTGTGAAAACTGAAAATTGGCTCCAGCTGTTGGGTTAATAGCTGGCAGATGTGTTGGAGTTGTCCCCTTTGTTTTCATGTAGCTTGCACAAGATCCCACTGCTTACAGTTTCAGAACACTGTGCCACTGAGGTACTAGTTATAATTGTCTTTTAGCTCTTGCCAAGACAATGGTTTACAGTTTAAAATGGTGACATCAATATGGCTCAAATTAGTCTACATATATGTACATGAGTGTCACTGGACTGACCTTTGACAGTTGAAGTTTAAGTATATTTCAAATTCAAAGCCAGATATGATGCCAAGAATACCAGAGAGCACTGGTCATGTGTACAAAGTCTGTTATGCCTGGAAAGAGCTAAATGTCAGGGATACTGTATAACATATAACATTTTGCAATATTACTGTTTTTTTCTGTATTTTTGATTAAATAAATGCAGCCTTGATGAGCATAAGAGACTTCTTTAAAAAAATAAAATAAAATAACATAAGTCTTACTGATCCCAAACTTTTGAACAGTAGTGTATACACACAAATCAGACTCTGATAAAGCATCTAATATAATATAATTAAATATTGCAAAAAATATATAACTTATTTTTCTACCATGATGCAGAACATCTTTCAATTTCAACCCGTTTGTCACTCAAAGAAATTATATGGCCCCAAAATAACTTCTAAAGATTGTTTAACAAAAAAAACGCCCCTTTTAGACGTACACTCTATGCATTTAATAACGGTTGTTTTCTTTAAAAAACAAACACTAGCTTCTCTATTCTTTTTGTATTTGTTTTCTTTTATTTACCATACAATTAACAAAAAGCAAAAAAGGCCTCTAACACTAACTTGCTCTATTCTTTATATGTTTTATCCGTTTTCTTTTTATTTATTATATAATTTTTTTTAAAAACCTTGCGTATATTGCGTTAGGCTAACTGAAAATTGTCACGGCACTTGCATATTGCTCTTTTGTTGATTTTGATTGTCTCCATTGTCCTCATTTGTAAGCCCTTTTGGATAAAAGCATCTGCTAAATTACTAAATGTAAATGTTTTTTTAATGTTCTTATAGAACTAGGGCTGTCCCAAACAAAAGATTTTTCTAGCCAACTAGTAGTCATGTTGTAGTCACTAGTAATGTTAAAACGAGCAGCCATGGCTAACATTGGGCTACTACTTACGTCTTTTAAATGATAAGACATGTTCGTTGTTGATGAACAATAGACCAGCGTTTACCTGCAGAGTTTGGCAACCTTTTGAGGGTCATCCTTTACCCCCACTTGCGATTTTCTTCCTGACATGATTATTAGCACATGTATCAGCCAGACCAGAGGTGTTAACACATTTTCGGTTACTGGCTGTGCCAATTCATCAAATCCTGTGTGTTTTTTTTTAACTAACTATCTAATGAAAATGTAGTTGACCAAGCCTCTTCTAGCTGACTAACATTTAGTCAACTATTAGGAGACAGCCCTATATGGAATGTGAGTACATGATGGCACAATTTCATTTTTGGATGAACTTTCCCTTAAAAAAGGTATGGAAGGGCAACTCACAGGTTGTCCTCCCCACCATCGATGGTTAAGCTTTTCTTTCCCACGGATGTTAAAGTTGGCATCAAAGCCAGGGTCATGCATGGAGTTACCCACAATTCCATGCGACTCGGGATAAAGCCCCTAAAGCAAAGATAAAACAAAAGAAATATGTTCAAGCAAAAGGTTTAAAAGGCAACACAAATAATATTATCATGTACAGTGGTGCTCCTAAGTTCTAACATGAATATCATCTTTGTAGAATTTGAATCCTACCAAAAAAAAAAAAAAAAAAAAAGCATCCCACCCCCCTTTTTTTTTTTAAAGATAAAACATCTTGCAGATTCTGCAAGGGGTATTTAAACTTTAAGCAAAATGGTTACAAAGTACACAAACGTAATACATACTGTTGCAATTGTATACAAATTTGGGTAGGTTTTGGTGGGGTACATAGGTCTCATGTATGGTGCGTGTGTTCCACATGATCCTACAAGAGAAATTAAGTCATTAGTAGAATCAATTAAAGGCATCAGTTTAGTACAATAAATGAGGTTATTTAGCACAGATGAAATACATGAACATGTTCTCTGAACAAGAATGTGCCCTAAGTTTACTTTGTCTGAGATCCTAAGTTTACCACAGGGAAACTCAATTGCAAAATGGATTGCTGTGTAGACTGTTGGCTAGTGTTTAGAGTTGTGTGTGTGTGTGTGTGTGTGTGTGTGTGGTCGAATCAGCATTTTATTACTTTCATGATTATCAATCGAACCACACAAATTCAGAATGTATTCTGAACCTCTGCTGCATGAAGACTACTTGCTGCCAAATCCAAACACACACACAAAAATACTCAGGACGCATCAAAACGTCCACAACTGCTTGGTTGTTTACACTGTTAATAAATAAACTATATGATCACACAGCTCTCTAGATAAAGTTGGATAGTATAACTATCCACATACATACCGTCTCAGCAAATGCTAATATATACAATTAATTTGGATTTATTTTTGATTAGTTAATCTGTACATTGTGTAATACATTTTATATGTTTTATCTGATTGACAGCTTAGTCAATATTCATTTATATTCAGTTTGTTGATTTTCATGACAAGACATAAGTCTTACTGAGTTTCTCAATATTGGGGATCACCATGCTTCCTCTTTTCATGTAAGATGCACGAAAGCCATCAACAGACAACATGATGATCGGCGGCCGAACAAACCTAGATACACAGAAAGAAACATTAATACACCAATTACAAACAAAATATTTGTTGCTAAAATTTGTCCTAATTAATAGTGGACAGGTAAGTCTTTAATTTGAATGCTCTTTTTATAACAACCTTTGATTCTTCCATAGGCACTATTCATATGATGAATATCATAAAAAAGTCACACTTCATGTGCATGCATTAACATGAATTGTTATGCAAATCACCCAGTTCTCCCAGATAGCCGTTTGGTCACACAGAAGCCCAATATCCATCTTTTAACTCTTCTTTTAACAGTGTTTGCCATCATTCAGAACTTCACAGCATTAAATAGATAAATTCCCTATCTTCTAGTATGTAAAGTACAGCTGTGACCTAAGATATAAGTGTTGTGGACTTAAGTGTTGAATATAAAAGGTGGGATGGATGGGGAGCCCATTCAGTGATGTTTGTCACTGAAATCACAATTGTCTCTCACCCAGCTGGACACTCGTGGTTTTTAATCTCTTCACACTCTTCCTGCAACCAGGGAACATCACCTAATACAGGGAGGAAGTCAGTCAATGAAGCGTGAGGTGACAATCAAACACGTCTCATTTCCAGGAAATACAGAGCTCTTGCTCTACATTTACACACAGACATGCCAAACCCCAAATTTTTATAACTGTAGTGGTCTGGCAAAAAGGTCTTAAGAAATTGATGGCAAATGATTAACCTTCATCCTTCCTTAATGGATTTTTTTCTTTTCTTTTTTTTACAATTTAAAAAAAAATTGAGTGGTACAAGACTTTGTGACTTTTATTCTAATGACTTTTATAGGAATGAATGGATTGTCGAAAAAACATTATTATTTGATTTTTAAAAAAAATACAATATCTGACACAATCCAGACAAAATTTATATCCAAACAAAGAACTGAGACTACAGAATATTCCCAAGGCATAAAACACTCATATACCCCGTCCACCCCTACACATGCACACAAACATGGTACACGCACACACATTATAACACACATTACAGCACGCATGATTAAGGTAAACAAGATAAATAAAAAAATTAATTAAATAAAAATCACCAAAAACAAATAAAGTAAAGTAGGTCCTACATAAAGTAGGTTTATGATGGATGGATCAATATAAGCTTTCTGGGCAAAAAAAAAACTAAAAAACGTATCATTTTAGGCCTTCGGGTCATTTTGACCCGCGAGGGAAAGATTTGTTACAAAACATGAGGGAAAGATGAAGGTTAAAATATGCATGATGCACACTCTGGATCAAAAATAACAGCAATGGGTGATTGTCACTTTTAAATCAAAACAAATTATAAATCCTCCACATTAAACTATTTCTGCTAAACATTCTGCTAATTACATGAAATGCATGTGATTTTTGTGTTTCCAGTTTGCAGAAACAATCTGAAAGCATCCTACCTTTGCAGAGAGACCTGTAGTTGGTGCAGCAGTCTCCTTTAGCCATGCAGTCCTCTGAGCAGTGACAGGCATGCTGTTCATTGCGAGTTTCACCACAGCGGTCTTTACTGCACTCAAAGTCCCCAGCTAAAGGTGCAAAAAAATCTAACATTTCTTGTAGATAAAACCCAACCAATGCGAAATTAAAGGAAACCGTTACAGCAGCCTGGCACAAGCGATTTGAAGAACGTCTGTCTTTTGACAGACAAAAAGGACAGTGGGGTCCAAAATAAAAAAAAAATCCTTCATTAATTTGAGAATTTGAGAACTCACGAATTAGAAAATTTCTTAGTATTTGGTAGGCCCCAATTTTGTGGAAAACCTAATGCATGTCATCAGCATGATTTGAGAATGCTCAAACATGAGTCGTGACCATATGTTCAAATGAGACGTCGCAAATGTTCTTATTCAAGTGCAAAATCTTAAATACTCCTAATTCATTTTCCATCATAAAGCCTCAAACTTTGTGTATATCCCAAATAAAAGGAAAAACTACTGAAGATAGGTCTTACCTGTTTTCAGGCAGTGCTCATCAAAGTCTGAGCAACAAGTATTGTATGTTTTGCACAGGTTGTCACAGCGACAGTTTGGGGGTTCACTTTCCACTAGTTCAAAGCACCTGTTTTTGCAGGAACCTGACAGGCTGCTAAAAGGGTGGTCAGAAAGAACTTCGAGGACCAGATAAAGTTTAAGGAAGAGAGAAGAGACATAGAACAAAGATTAAAGAGATATTTTAAATCTAAAAACACACATCACCAAAAGACAAAAGTGTGTTATGCTTGTGCAAACATTCGTAAGTGCTCTGCCCTGAAGCTGAAGACACATGTATGCAGTTCAATCATTCAAACCTGTAAAATCTCAAAGATGGGTAAAGGAGCTAAAATGTTCTTTGCGTATCTCAATATTGACTTAGGTTAGAGCAAAGCAAATATTTCTTTAATTTCGATCACCAGTTGAGAGCAACAGAAAGTGGCTGTTTCATTAAATGTTCCTTGCACATTACTACTACCAACTTATGTGAACTGACATGATCACTTGATTTAAAAAAAATAAAAAAAAGTCTTAATAATGCATTTATACTGGAACATTTAAACGAACAAATGATGTTATGAAGTTAAATCGTAGCATGAACAATGAATCATTGAATGATGGATCAAGCTAGGTCAAATGCTCTTCTTTTGTCCAAGCTTGAATAAATTATATAAACTAGGCAGCAGGTAGTAAATGTCCCAACTGAGCCAATGGTCTTGGATTTTACACGGACACCCAGTTTGCTGCCACTTCGTAGTTCATTCTTGATCTGTCTATCCAATATGGCAGACCACTTATGAGTAGCAGCCCACATAAACAGCCGCTAACGCACCTATGGTAGTAGTTGTAGTAACTCCGTACAACATTCTTGGCCATGTTATATTACCCCTAGAGGCGTGATCCACTCCGTGTACAATAAAACAGATTTTTCTAGATTAAAATATACTGTGATAGAATCCTTATAATGTCACTGAACACCAGTTTTTTTAATTAGCATACTGAATGCACATTTAGTATTAAATCCATACTAGTTGTAAATTCTGCCCTGCAACCACTGAAGTCATGTTTGTTATATATTAATTGCATACAGCTTACATTTATAATTGTACAGTAATTTATACATTGAGCACACATAGTCTAGTATGAACACATTCTGGTATAAAGAAGTATAAACCCACATCCTGAGAAAGACTCATCTGATGATCGTGCCTTGCCGGACCGTCTGACCACATAAGCCTCACACACAGGGCTTCGCGAGAGAAGATATAATACGGAGAATACCTGCATACGGGCACACCGCGGGAGAAGACATATCGCAGAATACATGAGTAAAGATAAAGCAAATGCACCTCATTCAACTTTTGACTGGAAAAAATGTACAATGCGCGTCAGTTCACATATTTCAACATATAGGACGACCGAGAAAATGCAATAGCATTCTTATTAGACTTAGCTTTTATGCCTGCGACCAAGAGGAAAGATTTTCAAACTCCAAAACAGTCGAATATTTATATTTGCAGCTGCCAATAAAACTACCTTGTAAAAGTTTTCATGAACCGTACTCTGCTAAAGTTAGGCTATTGAACAAATAAGAAAAAATAGCGTTATAATGCTAAAGGGTCAAGGCATATTAATTACATCTATAAAATGCAATAAAAAGTCAACTGAACAAACCTTCTTACAAATAGAATACGTAAGCATTATATGAATACCAAAAAAACATCTTGCCGTACCCATTTCAGTTGCAGCATGGCTGATGTGTGTCTGGTCCCTGACTCACTGACACAGTACAGGCTCAATCCCATTTATACCCCATAGCCCTTCCCCTTCCCCCTGCCCATCTGTTTCGCGCGTTCACGTGAAGGGGTAGGGGTCTCGATTCTCTTTCGGTTGGAGGGGTAGGGGTAAGGGGAAGGGCCAGATAGCCCTTCAAACGAAGATTTTTCGGGACCACACTTCAAACGAAGGGGTATGCGAATTATCTCAGCAATGCAATCACCGGCTAGCTGCAATGTCTGGCCGACAGGGGCGTATATAGAGGGGTGGCATCGGCCCCCCACAAAAGATGCTTCCCCCCCCCCAGCAGCGCAGACTGATCAGAGTATAACATCTCACGTGTCGGCGCTGATGGCATACGCTAATCGGCAGCGTAGCGCCGCTTGAAGTAAAACACACCTACTCACTGTCTGGTTCACCGCCAATTAATTCCCCTATATTTACGACGCCATTGGATTAGAGTGCTGTCAATTTCACAGCTTCAAATGGAAAAGCTGCATTTGCAGGCTGCAGACCAGGGCTGCGTTCATGCCCGACAAAACGGTGCAAAACGTTTTTTAAACGGAAACGGTGGTGTGTTGAACACACTGTTCTGGGGCAAGTTCAAGCTCAAACCGGTGTGCAACGTTTTGCTACGGTTTCCGGTCTGAACGACATGTTTCCTGGAAACGGTGTGCAACGGGGTTTGAGATGTTTTCTCTTGTTTGGTGGGTGTGTCAAACATGTCAGCCCAATCAGCAGCAACATGGATATAAACCCCGCGGTAGTAAAGAGACAGCTAGCACAATGTAATTAACATCCAAATAAATTCACAGGAGCAAGTATATTGTTTGCACATGTTCATTTACATTAAAGGCAAAATAACTGAAATAATAAGGGCATAAGTATAGATCCGGAACTTCTTTAAGTCTGTCTAAATATCATTTAAAAATTGCAATGTCTTCTGGTCCATATCATTTCCTTAGAAAGGTGTGCTAAATACTAATTAATGTAACATAAAAATACTATACCTATTTATATATTTTGCTATTGTATTTGGATGACACGTCTTGCGTCATCAACATGGTGCGTTTTCAACTCACCACCTTCCGCTAAAAAACGTTTTGCACCATTTTTTGTCTGGGCTGAACGCAGATGATGCAAGAGTTGCAACTATGGCAGCTGAAAAGGCCATTCTTTGTGTTCTTTTTTTTGAAGAATTTTCGGAGCCTGATGAAGTCGGTATAAATACGTGTTTAATACTGCTAAATACGCTCGATGTTACAGTCACTGACTGCCCTTGCCGTCCAGAATAAAGGAGAACATCCCAATCAACTGAAGGGATTTGTGGAAACTGTGGTTTCTAATTATTGTGATCCAAAATTTGCCTCGCATTTCAGGATGAAATGACAAACATTTCAGGTGAAGGATAATCCACTTCTTACCTCCGAGACTGTGTTATGATCTATATGACCTTATTATTTTTATTGTGAGTATTAGGCTTATCATTATTGCTGATCACTGTTGTTGTGCTATGATATTGTAATATTTACCATTATATAATCAGAGGGGTATAGAAATGTTTATGAAAGTGTCACTCCACAATGCAAAATATATAAATATGTATAGTATGTTTATGTTACATTAATCAGTATTTAGCACACAATAGAATACATTGCAATTACTAAATGATATTTAGGCTGACTTAAAGAAGTTCCAGATCTATATCTGTGCCCTTATTATTTCAGTTATTTTGCCCTTAATGTAAATAAACATGTGCAAACAATATACTTGCTCTTGTGAATTTATTTTGATGTTAATTACATTGTGCTAGCTGTCTCTTTAATACCGCGGGGTTTATATACATGTTGCTGCTGATTGGGCTGACATGTTTGACACACCCACCAACAAGAGAAACATATCTCAACCCCCTTGCACACTGTTTCCAGGAAACATGTCATTCAAACCAGAAACCGTAGCAAAACGGTGCACACCGGGAGGTTTTTTAGCTTGAACCTGCCCACGTCCTGCTCATTTAAGTATTAATTATAATATAGCCATATATATATATATAGATATATATATATATATATATATATATAGAGATATATATAAAGCTAGTCATATGAAAACAAAACACTAGGTTTCTATTTTTTTCTATTCTATCTACTTGTTTTTATTTGTGTGTGTGTATATGTGTGTGTATAATAAATATATATATATCGATATAACGGTATAGACGATATTTTATCCCATACACCTTTCTACGTGTACTGCGTTAGGCTAACCGCGACTTGTCATTTGCACTTATATAGGTTTGCTCTTTTGTTGTTTTTGACTGCTTTATTGTCCTCCTTTGTAAGTCGCTTTGAATAAAAGCTTCTGCTAAATGACTAAAAGTAAAAGTAAAAAGTATTAGAAATTTAGATGGTAGTTAGAATAGTAAACGCCTGTTTGTATTGAAAAAACAAAGTTTTTGCGTGGTAGTCTTATATACAATAGAATATTATATATATATTATATATATATATATAATATATATTTTCGTTTGCAATGCCCAAAAACAGCTTCATGTTTAAATGATTTTGTCTTTAATCAGATGAGAATATGGCTATTGAATATACTATTTGTGTAATATTGATGATTAAGTTAGAGGTTTGTTTATTTTAAGACAGAATTTTGTGGGAAAAAATGAAAAGGGGACAAAGTCAGGCACATTAGGCCCTTTTCACATGACGTCACGCAACTTCCGTTCTGACGCGAAGCAGGGTATTCTTACTTCCGCCAGCATAGTAAGCACTATCGCTACCAGCATGGAGTTCACCTAAACGCTTGTACAACTGCCACAAATACGATTAGAGGATGACTGCTGCTGTCTAGTCTCTTCCTTGTTCAGGTAGAGGCGTCTGGCATCTCAAACGAACTTACCGAATACCGATCGGCGAGATTTGCCGCTTGAAGTCGAGGGAGGAGTTGAAAACAGAGCACTGCAGTCACTGATTCCCGTGACTCCCGTGCACTGTTTGCTGTCTTTATTGCAGTTAGATGAAGTTGGTTAGATATATTTCTCAAATAAACAAACGTTTTAGACATTTACATGTGGTAACAGAAAGCCTTTTCATTCAGTAATTTATGTCCTGCTTAATACAGCGCCTGTATGTACAAGAATAGTTCAACATAAGCTTGTACTATTTAAATATCAATAAAATGGGGTCTATAATTTTCTGTTTTATTAATGTAATTCAGAAAAAAATATTAAATATATTAAGTTTATATGAAAAGCTTTTACAGTTAAAAACAGATGCCAGCATTTGTGTAAATAAATATAAAACGCATTCAGCTGTTCTTTAAAGATCACATTGCATATAGCCTATAATGAAAATAAAATACGATCGATCATATTAATAAATAACAATTCAAAAAGTAAAAACACGGTATACATGTAGCTAAAGCGAAATTGAATGGAGTTTAAGTAATTGTAGAAGTCCAAAGTTCTGTAGAACTACGCGGCTGTCCTTTTTGTATTGTTTCAATATTAAGCCATATTCTTGAACTGGATAATGAATTTCTTTTCAGACCACTTGCCTTTATGGATGTGAAACTTGCCATGTAGTAAAACGAGTTCTCGTGGGGTCATATGATGTTGCTAAAAAGATCATTATTTTGTGTATTTGGTGTAATTGTGTGTTATGGTTAAGGTTAAAAAACACATTATTTTCCACTTACTGTACGTTATTGTTTCTCCTCTATGCCTTTCTGAAACATGTCGATTTTTATAAAGCTCATCTGTCTGAAAAGCGAGATGTGCTCTGATTGGCCAGCTATCCAGTGCGTTGTGATTGGCCGAATACCTCAAGCTTGTGATGGAAATGTTAAACCCCTATCATACTGTGATGATGCCATCAGGCCGGAGTGATGATTCAAAAACAATAAAACTCATTATAAACGAAGCATTCATTGCATCCAGTGGGGACATAATTATGGATTATAATGACATACATTATATTGTCTTTTTACGCGTTGCATTGCATTGCATAGACATAAAACATAAAACCATGTCTGCATTTGTGATCGGAGAAATGACAAACAACAAGCCCTACTCTACACTGCCCAAACAAACTCGCTTTAAATATATAAAATATAAAAACTCTTTAAATATAAAAAACGTACTTACAGTCCGTGAGTCTGAACAGCCGGCATTGTAGTCTACTCTATTAGGATCAGGAAACAGTCCTCCATAAATGTGCTGCAACACATCCGAATATTTGGGTTGAAGTGTTCTGAACATGTTGTAAAGCGTGAGGAATGGCGGGAGGGTTAGAGTGAGCAGAGGCAGGTGGGCTTGAGAACGGCGCGGCTGGCGATTTCGACGAAGGAGCGTCCGGAAGGACATGTGACGACTCCGGGCTGGACTCCGCTTCGTCCACGGTGAAAGCCGATCCGGCGAACCACAGAACGAAGTTGTTGTATTTCCTCAGCCAGTGCGTAGCAAGCTTTCAAAAGTGCGGGGGATGGATGTGGTTTGTTTATTAACAATAAAAACGATGAATACAGTGACAGAGGGGTACAAAATGTATAACATACAAGATATAAAAAGCTTCCCATTTAAATGAGTGATACTAGATAAGTATAAAAACACACACGGAAAATAAGTCAAAACTCTGTTGTGAAAATACACAACAGTAGACTTGCTAAAGAATCAGAAATACTTTAATAACCCCAGGGGGAAATTATTTTTGTTACAAACTCCAGATATACAAACAACATATATTAAGAACAAAAAAAAATATATATATATTGCATGCCACATAACATAAGATAACAAAACACATAAGATCCGTTTTTTTTTTTGGACTCCTTTTTAATGGTTAAATTACGTTTTATTAATCAAAGCATGTCTAATTAATTAAAATCATGAAAATTAAACAATTTAACATCAATTTATTAAAAAAGTTTAACAACAATTACATGTTTAGAGCCCTATGAAATGTTTTATTTGTCCAACCTTATGTGTTTATTGTATCCAAATGCCTGGTTTAAGCATGTCAATTTGAAAGGCATAAACAGTTTCATTTATTCTTACCTATCCTTATGAATTTTTTTCCCCCTCATAAATTCTGTGTTGTGTATTTACATTTTTTAAGGCATAAACATTCATTTAATCTATCTTTTAAGTAATGAAAACTAAACAAATTAAATTTTTTTGAAAATAAAGGTAATTTAATATTACAAGTAAAACATTGATTGACATCCTTAAACTAGGTTTTTAATAATTTGAGAAGTAGTAGTACAGTCTTTTACGGTACATTCTACTGTACAGTAGTAATATATTTCTGTCACAATTTCAAGTTAAACCGAACTTTTATTTTGACCGGTTGCCGTGAATACAATTACATTTCTGTGTGTGTATGACATGATAGTTTTTATTCAAATGAAACGGTCAAATGCTCATGAATTGACTCTCAGAGAAGTTCTGGAGATGTTATTCATGTATTTATGTCCTCATTAGTGAGACGGCAGACATTAATATCACCGGAAGCGTCACGAGCTTTTCAGTACGAGTACTACACAAAACCTCGCGTTTGCTCCATTCATTAACACAGAGACACGAAGAATTAATATTTTAATAGTCGTTTTGCGGCTTAATATTTAAAAATACTAGTGGGAGTGTGCTCACTTTTGTGTGTGTGTGTGTGTGTTGCGTGCGGTGCGCGTAGACAAGAGCGCGAGCATAACGAGAGACTGACTTGACATGCCGTCGTGTAAATAAGAGAATAACATAAGGCTATTTGAGTTTTGCTTAATGAAAGAACAAGGTAATACCGCTCGATTATGGATAACAGGCTAACCCCATTTTTGACACTTAGGCATTCATTGGTGCAGTGGGATCCAGTCCCGTGTCGGACTGAGTGTAGGAGAAAACTGTCTCACATAAGTCTCAATGCAAATGCGAACTATTCTCACAAGGTGGTGCACCGGGGGCGGGGGGCCGCTTGTGTGCCTGCGCCTAGTAAAAAACAACTTTGGGCACTCATCTTAGTAATTAGAACATGCCACCACTAACCTAAGTGCATATATAGAGGTCAAGCCCTCTAGGTGTGATTGTTTACATCCAACATGAATGCCAATAAGCCGGCTTACTCGCCGGATGCCCTGGGCTTCTTCGTCCACAACGAACAAACTCATATACAAAACTTCTTAACAACTATATGCATTAACACAGTAAGGAATGCGGACAGTATCGCTATTAAAAAATCGCAGAACAGCCAATCATCAGCCGGTCACACTCAAAGCCGGTGTCATGTTTGAGAGGGAGGGGGAGAGGAGGCAGCCGCAGCGAGCGCAGACAGAGCGGCCAGAGAAACGGAGGAGCGACTGTAGTAAGGCATTTTTGCAAAACTGCGGAAAAACTGCAGAAAAAGTGCAGGTGTTGAACCCTCTTCACCAGAAAGGGTGGTGCAGTCATAAAACTACACCACCACCCCGCCTCCCAAGTTCGGATCGATAGACGACGCCCAGCCTCATTTTCGTTCTTTCAAGAACAACCTTTAGTCATTCGCGCATCACCGCCCACTGGTCATGAAGCTTAGCAGAGACATCCGCTATTTGGTAAGACACACCTAAACCGATACTTTTCTCGCTTTCGACAGACGAATCACCACAATGTTCTGGCTTGCTTTTATCACCAGACATACAAACGGCAAAACTCGCACACTTAAGCCACAACACGATCATCGGAAAGCATAGTCCGCCTTCTTTCTCATTTTGGCGTGAAGCGACTATCTACATTTTGCAGTTCGGCGCGTCGATCATACGCGACCTAATTTCTCTTCCACGTGCTTACACAACGTAGAGTGATATTTCGTGGCGGCAGGCGTGTTAGAACTTGCACGTGGTAGGATAAGATGCGTAGCTTGCTCAGTTACTGGATAGCAAGCGGATTTGATCAGCAATGCCAGTAATTACCGCCATGGGGAGACGGGACGGAACACACCCCAAGGGAAGCTCTATCACAAGAACTCGCTTCGGGATCATACCACACAGATGCGGGTGTTGGTGGAGATGCCTCCATAAGGAAAGGAAAAAGCCGGGCTGGAGAATGGGGTACCGTCGCGGCTCTATGCGCCCGTCTCACCTCGTGTGCGACGCACTGGACATCAACAGTGACACCAATGATACACCACTTGCATCGCGTCCGCGGCTGGTAAACTTAAGCGGGCCAGCGAGGGCTGGAACTCGCCGTGGTTGTCACCGACGACTCGACCCAACCCTCTCGCGCTTGAAAAGCGATGTATCACCAGTGAGAGCACGAAGAAACGAAGAACATACTGATGGTTACAAAATGTGATGAAACTTGGAGGTACACTGGTGAGGGACTTTCGGGAGGCAATATGTAACGAAACAACGGGATAACGACGGTAAACAGCGAGTGGGGGGAAGATGTTGCACAGTGGAGGGCAAAGACAAGGCACAGTGGAGAGGGAAGGGAATGTGGTTTAGAGTTTTTGGTTTTTGACAGATGGGTGCTGATTGTTTTTTCACTGTCAAATACAGTAAGATTCAGCTTTGGGGCTGGCCACAAGCTGCGCCATAAGCAGTACAGCAGCAGAAAAGGAAGAACTGCATGATTTGACGGATTTGGGAGGGCACATAGCAAAACTTAATGTTTTTCTGGCGACCTACTGGATTGCGGCAATGGGTGAGTCCCGGGGAGGCGCACTGGAACGGGACAGGTTGGGCACAGATAATATAGATATTAGATTCCCCAATCCCCCTAGTCCGAAGAACGCTACATAGGTGGCGGAAGGTTGGTTAAACAAAACATCACAAAGGAGACAATGAACTGAATTTCAGATCAGATCGTGTTGGAAATGTGGCCACAAATGAGTTTTTGGGGTGTCCTACTTATAACCATATTCAGCTGTGCTAGCATGTTTTTGAGGAAAAGAAAAAGGCAGATTTTGAGTGTTTCCTGACAGCTTTACTGTAACCGGGGGGGGATCATTTAGCGTCTACTATCATGCTTCAAGCTAAGCTAGATTACAAGCATCGATCTTCCTATTTACTGCTAGTTATAACATGAAATAAATTTGAGTAAGCATCATAAAGTATGTTGAACTATACAGTACAACTTAATGAAATTTATTATGTTTTATGTAATCCGTTTTTCAGCATTTAATGGTTGAACAAATGTCATGAAAACAAGTTTTTATCACAACCACCGTTTAAAAAAAATTTTGGGGGGTGTTTTATATTTTCAGAAAATGTCGTTGGGAGGAGAAACTTCATTTAAAATTA
This sequence comes from Sinocyclocheilus anophthalmus, assembly GCA_018155175.1. NCBI lineage: Eukaryota > Metazoa > Chordata > Actinopteri > Cypriniformes > Cyprinidae > Sinocyclocheilus > Sinocyclocheilus anophthalmus. The sequence goes on from JADLZN010001697.1 coordinate 58,778, forward strand.
GTGTGTTAAATGTGCGTCAGGCCCAGCCTAATTATAAACCATGTCTTTTGCATTATGTGCTCGTTTTGGGGACTTAAACTCTATGCATGAAGCGAATTTCCTGACTTGTTTATTGATGAAATAGAGCTCACCTGCTGAAAACGAGTAATATGGAACTATGGAATAGAAAATTTTCCCTCCATTCCTTTTCCACATAGTATAATGCGTATGCACAGATGGCGCTTATGGAAAAAGCATACTTTGGCAGTTTTGTATACCTGCAACAGAATAAGTATGATATCATTATATTTTTATGCTGAGTGCTTGTGCGTTAGGGATATTAACTTTTTTTTTTTTCATAATTGTACCGACATCTGCATCAATGGGCGATGACAGCAGTTCTCCACGCTTCCTCTTCTTGAAAAGGACCATGTTTTGGTAAGTACTTTTGGCTGTTATTTCCTGTTCTTTAGTGTAATGCAGACAATTGCGTGAGACCGGCAAGAAAAAATCAGACACAAAAACATTAAATAGAAAGGCAATAAAGCAGTGACCAAAAACTCTAAGGCAAGAATACTAACAGACCATTGGAAGAATAGAAAAAATTCGTGTGATCTGCTGACTTCAGGAGCCGGCTTTCGGATGTAACACACGCATCACTGTGCCTTGTTTACAACAGAGGAATGCACAGCTTCTCATAGTTCATCAAAAATATCTTCATTGTTTCTGAGATGAATAAGGTCTTACTGTTTGGACGACAGATAGAGGCTTATGACAGAATTTGCAGTTTGGGTGAACCCTTTTTCAAGAAGAGGTAGAAAATATGTAGAAAGAAAATAGAATTATTTAATAATGATCTTACAATTTAGATGAAGGAAGAGTAAAGTAAACAATACAAAGAGGAAAGAAGTCAGAAAGGAAAGACAGAAAAGAATAAAGTTAAGTGAAAGAAATATAAAAATCAAACTGGATGTTTGAAAGAAATAAAGAAATCAGATAAGCTAGAGAACAAAAACAAAGAGTCTAATATATGCGTGATAGAGACGTGAAAACCACTCGTTTAAGACATGACCTATGAGGGTGCTCTCTTGATCATGGTTTTTCTGGTCAGTCTTTAGAAATCACACAAAAGAGAATATATATGTCAGTATTGAACCAAAATGCATTTTTTTTTACACTTTTCAAATGTCCAAGCAGCAGTTTCAGAATAGATTATTGTATACCTGGCATACTGTTCAGTTTGTTTTGTCTTTTTGTACAACAGATTGAATGTCTTTTTTTTCTTTTTTATCTCTGGGATCCACTGCTGTGCTCAGTTTGAAAAGGCCTTTATATCTAAACATAATACACAGATATTAATTTGTTTGCAGATGTTTAACCTGAATATGTACTCTTAATGTAATTACTTATTTTTGTCATATTGTGCTCCTGTTTCTAGGACTATGATGAAGAAGAGATGTTAGTCGGCCTATTGACCGTGATCCCTGAGCTGAGGACTCTAGAGCCATACCTAACTCTCTGCATTTAATGCCATGTCTACTGCAATACTTTTGGAAGGTACAATTGTATTGGATGATCTGGAAAATCCTCTCCAAGACATATGCCTGCTCTTTGGACTTGGATTTATGCTATGAAATTATAGTATCCTCCAGTACTTAAGGACACCTTTGATTTCATTCAATGGCTGAACCTAGAATGCAATCTCTGAAAAATCTTCTGATGTTGAAAGATGTCATTGTGGCGTGATGGAGCGTTTTTCAGTGTAATTGTTCATGATTGACCATTATTGATTTAGAAAAAGGTAATTCTAGAAAATAGTAAATCTAGATTTACAAGGTGTCATAAAAGGGATGTTAATGGGGTTTATTTTCTATTTATTTCCCGATTGCAGTATGTGCAATTTTTCTTAGTGTTAAATTGTTGATTTGATAGCATGCCTAAAAAGTAATGACTTGAAGTAACATTGTTTTAAACAAATAAATGCCCTATTGTTGTGCTAACAATCTGTTTTCTGTCTTTGTATTAACAACTAAGTTTTGAGTACAGCTTACTTGAGAAATTTAAGGCAATCAGTTTCCACACATTTCTCTAGTAATGTGAACAAAGCAGACTTTTTAAGAGAACTGTTTTGTTTGAGTTCCGTGCACTAAGCTTAACTTACATCTCTAAGTTGGCTGAACTTGTCAAACTGAGTTAGCAACACTGGTTACACTTTACTTGAAGGGGTGTGCATACGACTGACATGACACCTACATAATCATAACATGACACATAATCATAACATGACACCTACATAATCAATAATAATATGAAGGTTTTTTTATGCATGCTTATGACAACTGTCATTAAGTGTCATACGCTCAGTTATGTAATTTTTAATGCAAAAATAACATTGTTTGAGATGTCTTTGTTATTGGCTATGTTTAGGGGTAAGGGTAGGGGTAGGGTTAGGTCAATAATTTCATATTTGCATTCCAAATGACAATACTGATGAATGACACGTATGACAGTTTCTAAACATGCTAAAACCTCTTCAGTATCATGCCTGGTCATGTCATATACGAATGTGTCAGGTCATCTTATGCACCCCCTTCAGGAAAGTGGTTTTACCCGCACACTCAAGTTTTTCTGGTAACCTATACATATACACGAGTTACCTATACGAAGTTACAGTAAGTTTTATTAACTCAAAAATTATAAACTAATTTGCTTGAGAAATTTGAGGCAATCAGTTTCCACAGGTTTTACTTTTTAGTCATTTAGCAGACGCTTTTATCCAAATCGAAGTTCAACTCGTTACTTTTTACAGTGTACTCACAAATTGTCAGAGGAATGACCAGAGGCGGACAGTAACTAAGTACATTTACTTGAGTATTGTACTTAAGTACGCTTTTTGAGTATCGGTACTTTACTTGAGTATTATTTTTTCTGGGAAATTATGACTTTAACTTCACTACATTTGAAAGACAAATATTGTACTTTTCACTCCACTACATTTCTATCAAGGTCCTCGAAGTAGAAAGTCGTTACTTTGTAGCAGCTTTGAAAGTCAGTGGGTGATTTTTTTCTTCTCTAAAACATGACTTTTTTTCAGACAGTTTATCAGTAATCACTCTTGGGGCTACATGAAGTGATTTCCCAGCATTTTTTTAACACTGCCCAGTTGCAAACGTGATATTTATTTACAATAATTCAATAATAAGAAGTTAATAGTGTGGTATATATTTCACACGTTTCCTGATTTTTGCTAAATTGTGTACGTGAAAATATTACCTATAAAGCCACAGAAGAACTGTTGTGCATCTCCTAATAAAACACAATAGGTGTTGGACTTGAAGCAGCACTGCATAGACTGTTCTGTGTGTGACATCAAAGTACAACGAGAGCGATTAGACAGCATTAAAAAATATATATATGTCAAATAGGTCTTGCTGTTTTGCTTTTTGTTAAAGCAGTGTTGCTGTTGTAAAGTTGTACAGCTACAGTTGTGTTGCTTGGTTTAAAAGCAGGTTTGATTTTTTTTTCTTCTTAGGACTCTTGTTAAAACATTTTTTTTTTTTTACAGATTTCACTGTCCACATCTGTTCAAATTGGACAAATGGTTACGACCCTAGATGTTCACACACTGTCAGAGCTGTGTGAGATCACTACCATCCTGCTTTTGTGGTGGTGGGTAGGGGTGTTAAATAATAATTTGTATTGTTTTTAACATTGTTAAAGCTCTTTATTCCAAAGATACTACAGACTAGTCAGTGTAATGTTCTAAGTTGCATCAGACGATGCAATTTTACTTACAACAATAACCGTGCAGGAACATAAAACAAGGAAATGTACTTTGGTACTTAGTACTTTTAAAACAATACTTCTGTACTTTTCTTAAGTAAAAATCTTCTTTACAAACTTTTACTTGTAATGGAGTAAATATTTGACACCGTATCCTGTATTTCACTCAAGTAATAGATTGAGGTACTTTGTCCGCCGCTGGGAATGACATAAACCCGATACCAAGTAAAAGGTTTCAAGTATGTATGTTGTGGAACACATAATCGTTGTCGATAAAGCAGATGCAAAAAACTTCGCAAAGAACCACGAACTGTAAGTACATTAACCTTATTAGTCCTAAACTCTTAAAAACGCCTTTCAAGTTCAAGTTTTTCCACTTTCCGAAAGTCTCCATTGTAAAGGTAATAAACGGAATGATACACTGCTTTGCGGAAAACGGAAGTTAGGTTACGTCACTGAAAAAGGCGAGACATTCGGTTTTTTCAGAAGAACCATGCATGTCAAGCATTTGATGCAGTACAGTGCAGTGCAGTCAGGCACATTCACCAGGCAGGGCCAAGTTGGCCCCAAATGAGCACCCGCTGAAACTGACACACACACACACACCAGATGGGCTGTTTGGACAACATCAAATATGAACAATTAGTGTCTGTTTAAATGGTTTTTATTTAGAAAAAAAGAGAGATGCTTTTCATATCTTGTGCAGTGCCCATTTTATGTCCTCCCACTTGGGCGTCCCTTTTAACATGGTCCCCCTGTGCCACCCCATTAAAAAAATCCTAAAACTGCCCTAACAAAAATACCCTAATGTAAGCATTTTGGCATTAATAAAGATTTTAACGAAAGTAATAATTTGTTTTATGTTACATTCAATCGTGTGTTCATATTTACGGTCATGTTATTCAAAGAAATGTTTGCAAAAAATCGCTAAAGTTTGCTAATGTTAAACCATGACTGCACGATAGTGCCACAACCTATTTTCATGCCTGATCAGGGTGACTGCTGGAGGGTAATAAGAAATGACTTATGTGAGACTATATGACTTAAATGAGAGAGAGAGAAATGAAAGTTGCATGTATTTCAGTGTCTATGCATCTCTCTCTACAACGACCGAGTTTATTTCAAAAACAGCAATTTCATCCTCTCGTTGCTGGAAAATATAATGAAACGATTCAGCATTTCAACTATGTTATTATTAAAAGTCGCGGGGCAGCATTGACAGTTTCTTTTCTCCTGATTTGTGACCAGCACACCATTATATGAGTGTGTGTATTTTGTACGGAGGCCAGCGGTATGCGGCAGGTCCCACTCCCCTGATCTCCAGAGGCGCACTAGCGACTGACACTCTTTTCAAAGGACAATGGTAGGGATCTAAATAAATTGGTATTGGGACTAAGTGGAACGTCCAACTACAGCAACTATATTTCCTTTTCCTTTACTCTCAACCCCTCACACACGAACATGAACTACATCCATCTGGCAAACTGTGACGAAATTCTCCTGAGAGACCATTACCTTTAATTCCCACAACACTTAAAATATCAACAGACAGTTCCTTGCATCAAAAATAATCAATTAATGAAGTTTAACACACAGATTCCTTTATTGCTTTTCCAGAACGGTTCAAAATATTCTCTTTTGTGTTCAACAGAAGAAAGAAATTGATACAGGTTTGGCACAATTTGAGGGCAAGTAAATGACAACAGTATATCCATTTTTGGATTAACTATCCCTTTAATAACAGGGTACTCATAATGTGCTTGGCAAACGCCTGTTTCAATAAGCTTACAGCAAACAATTCTATGTCCATTTGATGATCTATATTTGTTTTCTGGTATGCACTAGACAGATTGCCCCATACCACAAGCATACATATGTGCAAGCATGTTCATCAGAGAAATAATGAACAATGCCATTTTTACCTATTCCTCTAACTTGAATTCTAGTTTGTTAACTGAAGCTCAAACTCATGAACATACACTAGGAACAAAGTTTTTTTGTGGTAACAAAAACAAAATGATAAAAAGCTTAAAATGTATTCATGAAGTTATGCAAACAAAACATCAGTCAAAAAGAACTTCCTAGTAAAATTTCTACAGTGGACAAAACAAGCACAAAAGGTCAAGTAGGTAAAAATGATTTTTGTCTCAAATGAGTATATTTTCAAAGGAACAGTAATGTTCAGTTTAAAAAAAAAAAGTACCACCTATACTAAACAGTATAGGCAACTGACCCTTCACAATTAAAATTTGCAAATGAAGCACCTATTTAAAAGATTTCTCAAACCAAGTTGGCCATAGAGCCCACAGTGTGAAATGTTCCCTCATTACAGTAATTACAGAACGTTTAAATTTATCTTGAGATTCAGTGGCAGGAAGCAACCTCAGTGGTCCAGGATGGTGAGAGTATGTGAATCTGTGTGTTTGCGGTTAAGAGGCCACAAACCAAGCAGCTTTGTGTGGTCAGATGATATTGCAGAAAAATATTTTTCTTCTTGTGTCCTGTACAAACTCTTTAATCAATTATTTAAATTAAAAAATTATTTTCGAATGAACTTTTCATTTAAACACTGACAAGTTGGATGCTATCGCTATGTCTTTACAGCACTCAATAATTTGTAAAACAATAAACAGAACAAAAACATCAGAAATGCTTAAAACAATGTGTATTTTAATGTTAGTTCAGACTACTTTCGCTGGCTGATACTATTATCAGTCAGACAGAGATGGAGAACGAATGGAGCGGCCACTGGCAGGGCTGTTACTAAAGGCGTGAGAGTCTCTATCTTTGTCTTTACTCTCATGCTTGTGTTTGTGTTTATGTTTGTGTTTGTGCTTCTTCTTCTTCTTCTTGTGCTCATGATGATGATGGTGGTGGTGGTGATCTCCATGTTTAGAGGATGTGCTCTCTTTGCTCAGTGTGGGCATGGGTGTTCCTGGCATGGACAACATGGCTTGCTCCACTGAAGATGGTTCTTTACCTGTAAAAATGAGAGAGAAAAGTTGAAGCAATGTCCTGATGTCTATCGACAGAGTTAAGACATAACTCATTCATCCAGCGGTTTCTGCTATGTGGTTGATAGTGTGTGTAGAAATAGTGCAGTATTTGTGTCATGCCTGGAGTTGAGGGTCTCTCCAACATGTTCAGTTGGTGGTAGATGAACGCCTGGCTGTCATGAACTGTGTCCATATCAATATCTTCCTCCTCCTGGGTGGGAAACTGACAGAAGTTGAAAAACATTACAGTACACTACAACATTAAAAGATGAAGTCATATTTTCTCCAATCGGTGGAGATTCAACTACACACAGTGAATTGTAGTCTTTAGAACATTTGGCACTAAATACACATTTCAAATTTTTAGGGCTTTCTTTTTTTACGGTACCGTAGCATGGATCTAATTATAACCACGTTATTGAACATATTTGTATTTAATAGAACATTTATATCTATTGATGAATTTAAAACATCGCAAAGAATGTGGAAGAGTATGCGATTGTTTTTTTTTTGTAGAAGACCTCTGTATTTAATGTGTGTTATATATGTTGTATCTTAATTATGAGATTTGTAAGGCAGCTACTACTACTGTAAGACCAGGTCTCTCTCTTGTAAAAGAGATCACTGATCTCAATGGGACTATCTAGTAAAAAGGTTCAATAAATTTCAAATTGCTCACTTTGCTTTTAACAGATGCTTTAGCACTGGGCTCCTCTTGCATAACTTGTCCGGGTTCAGGGGATGAACTTAATGGAGTCTCTGCCTTCCTCTTTAAACCCAGTGGGGCCATGGCCACACCAATCAATGCTGGCTCCATGACAACATGCTCCTCCTCCAGCTGAGAATGATTAATGAGAAAAAATAATTAAAATTATATTTAACAAGCAGATGGCACTTCAGATTTTTTTTATTACACTGCTTACAGGGACAGTACTTTTAAACCAGCTAACACCATGAATTAAATTCAATATATTTGAATTTAACGTTTTAACCAACAACGGCCACACTTACGCAGCATAGTGTCTACGGCTGTGCCCAAAACCATTAGCCTTGCTGCTATTCTGCCCAGTCAGTCAGTGACTGTCTGTGAGACAGCATTTTTTTTGGGTTACATATTAAATGGCAAATAGCTAACTGGATTCAGCCTTGTAGTAGCTCAGTGACTAGGAAATTTGCTTAGTTTGACTATTTATTAACATCACTTTTCACCTGTTTAGACATCAAATGCATAGAATTGAAACCACTTCAATTCATTTTAGCTGCATTTCAAGAAGACTTCCAAGACAACATAATTTGTGACCCTGGACCACAACACCCGCCTTAAGTCGCAGTTATTTGTTGCAATAGCCAACATTATGGCTAGGTATGTATTTTCTTTTATGCCAAAAATCATTTGGTTATTAAGTAAAGATCATGTTCCATGAAGCTATTTTGTAAAGTTGCTACCATAATGTATCAAAACTCTATTTTTGATTAGTAATATGCATTGCTAAGACTTCATTTGGACAACTTTAAAGGCGATGTTCTCAATATTTAGATTTTTTGCACCCTCATATTCCATTTTCAGATTTTATTTATGCAGCTTTCAATGTGTGTGATCTCATAAACAAAAAAAAAATTCCCCGTATGACTGGTTGTTGTGGTCCGTGGTCACATTTCATTTAAGGATCGAAAACAAATTGAACATCCATCAGATTTCTCAGTCGTGCCGCATGTGCCCGACGCGCACCAAAAAATGGTTGTGAACACGCAACCACACTCGACAGATGCTCCGTTGCAGGCACAGAGAGCTCTGATTGGATGTTTAGTTTAGCGAACGAGTCAGTGCCCAGGAATTAAAGCGAAAGTGATGAAAACAAGTGAATGAAGGCGGCACAGACAGAAGGCTATTTTAATGTTACGTGATCTTACCCAAGCATTCTAATAGGTTATTTTAATAACAACATGAGCTGCTTAAAATTAAAGTTATCAACATAACTGATATTCAAATGGTAAGCAAGCGCTGCTTTTTTATGTTTTGTATAACTGCTTATATCTCGTACATCCTTGTTTTAGCTTTCTCCTTTTAAATGACGAATATTTACTATTGAAAGCTGCTGATATTGACAGCTAATTCCTCTCACGCAGATGTAGATCGCACATGTTTGTTTGCAGTCGGCTGTAGTCTGAGCGGTGTTTTCAAGCGTAGCTTTTTTGTCCAGATGCTGCCGATGCAAGGCAACAACGCCGTCGGCTTTTGTCACCACTAGTTCTTTGAAGTCGGCTTGGTGTGTCC
>JADLZN010001698.1:0-181593 GCA_018155175.1 Sinocyclocheilus anophthalmus
TCTCTGATAACACACTGTTTGGAATTCTCAAAGATAAAGCTTCCTGACTACAGGTCACTGACTCACAGGGCTTCCGAACGCCTACGTGGGAAACATGGATATCTGGGATTCTTACGCTTTTGCTAAGACAAGGATCATTATTACTTTTGCTTTTACTTTAGGGTAAGGATTTAAACAAACCCCTAATTCTAAATATTAGTGCTATATTAAATACCATTTGTGCTGCAGACATTAATTACACTTCAAATGTGGTGGCTTGTTGAAGCGGGGTGACTTCCTAAGATTTTCACATGGAGGATGATAAAACAGGCAAAAAAGATGTGTCCACATCAAAGGAGGGACAACATTGGATCATTTAAGTAATTATTAGGTCATTCAGTACACTGAAAAGCCTAGAAAACTCAATAGCAACACCTATAAACCACTCAAAACAGCAGTGGCAGCCACACCCTAGCCTTTAGGGGTTTTTATGCTACCTGGAGATTTAGTCACGGGGTAACTGGTGAAAGGTGTGTCTGTTGGCAGACTGGGCAAGCCATCAAAGGTCTCCAGCAGTTCTGGAGGACTCTGTTCCTGGTGCAAAGGGGCACTTTGGTCTCTTTGGACATTGCTGCCAACTTCTTTAGGCTCTGTGTTCACATTCACCAACCCACTAGACTGTTGAACCGGAAGTGATGTGGTTTCCTGTAAAGAAATTCATAAGAAATGTCACTTGGTTTTGGGGGGATGCACCTGTTTGTTTGTGGAATATCCAAAGTGACACCTGAAAGCTCAGACTGTGTCGCAGAGGGAGAACTTAGAGTTGAGGGACAGTTGGATCCAAATGCAGACAGTGTTTATTAAAACAATAACAATGCACAAGAAAACCACAAAAGCAAGAAACAAGACGCAAGCCATTGGCTGAGCTCCATTAAAAAAACAACAACAGACTATGGCCCAATCCCAAATGGCACGCATTTACGCTCTAGTGGCCGCCGTGTGTGCTGCCGCTTGTGGCTGTTGTGCACTCTCTATGCCCACGTCTTCTAAACCTGCACTGAGACGAGCTCCACAGCAGACTTCTACCCTACAGTCAAAGTGGCATTTTGTAACAAACATGCGGCCTCAGAAGAAGACCACAAGGTGCCACTTTGGTTGGTACAGGGCCAATGAACACAGGAAACACAAGGGCTATAGACAGGGGTTAGACAAGACACAGCCTTTTCCAAATACCCACACTTGTGGTCTTGGCCACTTGAGAGCACATGCGCGCGATGAAGTAAGTGCGCAAGACTGTCCCAAGTCTTAAAAACGCCAGAGCACAGTGTCCTTAACGCACACTATCTCGGATACCGCTCCAGAGCGCAAGGCTTAGTGTATCCCATCATGCATCATGTTCTGGAAATAAATCGTGAGACTTTTTGCAGAGATCTCGCGAGAGGTCACGGAAACCTTTCCAATGAATGTTAAATATGAATGATAATTAGATATTACATATAATTTGGTAGTAAAACATGAAGTGTTGCACATTTTATTGGTGCAGAGATTAGTATGTGTATTTTGTAAAACATTTGCAACTGCTTTTATCACTTAATTAGAAGCACCACAAAATTAAATTGTCATCTGTTATAGGGACTACTGAACAGATATTTAGAAGTTGATTTTACAATGCAAAGTATTGAAAAAAAATAAATAAAGCTCTGTAAACACTTGCATTTTTACAACACTATTCAAGTGTGTCCTATCAGGTAATGAAAAGTTCTACACACACTTGTGGTCTTCATGCTCACTTGAACACTTGGACCAAATACAGGAAATACGTCATAAGTGGTCAAGTGCAAAGACCGCAAGTGCGGGTATTTGGACAAGGCATAACTAAACACTGTTGGAAACAAGCAGACTAATGACAAGCGGAAACAGGAACAGGAAACAAGTAAAACTACAACATAAAAGTCCACATTACAAAGCAAAAGCACAAAGGCACAGAATACATAACAGATGTTCTTACCTGCGGTGCTTTAGTGGGGTTCTTGAGCTGGCACTGTTTCTCCAGATGTGTGATTAGTTGGCTCTGGTTGCTTACTAGAGAAGTGAGTGCATCATACTTCTTTTCCAGGTCTCTGTAACTGCTGGACACCTGAAGCACCTGTCAGGATTTGCCATCGCACAGATGAAAAAAAAAATGATCCAAATATTTGAAAAGTCTAAAATAACTTTCCATAAAATGAATGCATCAATACATCCCTGGTGAAAAACAAGTGTGCTTGACTGTGCAATTGTAGTGTACTTCGAATCTTAAAATTTATTTGCAAAAAAATGTATGCAGAGAATATAATTGTATATTTTTAGTGTAATGCAATATATTTTTTATTATAACGTGTATTGCAGATAATATAATATTAATGAAATAAAACGCCACTTAAGTGTATTTAAAGAGACTGTAAACTTTCATTACTGTTTTTAACACATTTAAAGTGTGCTTTGTATATAATGTCACAATAAAACTTTTACTTTACAGTATTCATTTATGGTTTTAATAATATTGTGTCATGCTTTAAAGAAGCGTGTTATGCATTATTACATTTAAATATTACTTTAAAATGTCAAATTAACCTATTTTAAATGTACTAAATTACAACTTCATTATTACAAATGTGTGTTTACAAATATACTGAAATACATGACATATACATTTAAATAGGATGGCATTGACATATTTTAGTTCACCATAAATGCTTGTCAAAAGATATGCTTAAGTGGGTCAAAAAAAATCACTCAAAAGTTCGACAAATTGCTTCACTTATGTCACTTAAGTAAAAAATTGTATAAGTATATTGTTTCAATAAAAAGTACACTTATTAAAATGCAACTTTTACTTTTTCCTTTCCTTTTTTTTTTTTTGTTCAAATCTATGGCTTTTCATTGCAAATTTTGGTATTGTGGCAAATCTGTGCAGCTTGAGACATTCCCAGTGAAAAATCTGAGAAGCAGGAGACTCCGCTTGTTCTCCATTTGATCTCACTTGCATCTAGGAGAAACAACTGAGGTAATGATGATGTTTCTTTACAGTAGGGAATGCTTTTAGCTACCTGGGCTGTTGCATTAAGCACCAAACTCTCGAGCCTCCGTTGCTCCAAAGCCTGATCCTTCTTCTGGATGATCTCATTCAGCAGTTGGGCATAGAGTTGGGTGATGCGGGCGTTCATGTTGACGCTCTCCCTGCGCAGAACTCTCATCTCATTGGCCTGTGCGCCCTCCTGCTCCAGCTGCCCACGCATTGTGTCCAGCTGTTCCTGCTGCCGGTCCAGCAGCGCGCGCAGGGACGCCATCTCAGAGCGGTTGACACGAGCCGTCTCGGTGCTCACGCAAAGCGCCCCCGTTAACTTCTGTTGAGGTACGATGAAAGTGTAGGAACAGCGGCTCGGCTTATTCTCTGTTGCTCGAGACGGCCTTTTCTGACCTGCATCACCCTTGGAGGTGTCTGCGTTAGAGGCTTCCTGGTGGCCGTCCACACAGCAGGCCCCACCAAAAACCAGCAGGATGACCACGGCACAAGTCACTGGAATTTCCATAAGAGTTGCGACTGAGCCAATAAACTGTTCAATATGATCCTAACAAGCAAACAATACAAAATCTTAGCATTTTAAGACAGTACAAATTCATATGAATCAGCCACCAATTCACCTAAAAAAGAGCTAGTTTCAAACTGCCATGAGATTGTGTTGTTCAGACTTGATCTGACTTTAAAAAAAACAATTGTGACCCTGGAACACAAATCCAGTCACAAGCGTCAATTTTTGAAATTGAGATTCAGAAATAAGCTTTCCATTGATGTATGGTTTGTTAGGATAGGACAATAATTGGTCGAGATACACAACTATTTGAAAATATGGAATCTGAAGGAGCAAAAAAATCTAAATATTGAGAAATCACCTTTAAAGTTGTCCAAATTAAATCCTTAGCAATGCATATTACTAACCAAAAATTAAGTTGGATAGAATTTAGGAGATTTACAAAATATCTTCATGGAACATTTTTTTTTATATCCTAATGATTTTTGGCATAAAATTAAAATCTATAATTTTGACCCATACAAAGTTTTTGTTGGCTATTGCTACAAATATACCCTGCTACTGATTGATTTTAATTTTCCAGGAGCTGAAACTGCCAAATTTGACATTATAACCACCCACTCAGTCAGTCATGAACTGAAGAGGCCTGCAGTTTTGATGCATGCCAGATGTTCATGTTTAATGATGGGAGGTAAAACACAGTTTCGCCTTTTCTTGGGTTAATTAGCATGTCAACAGAAACAGAGCCTGAGTCAACCTATCATTTCATCTGATTGTCAAAATCAATAGCTAAAGTCAATACCGATGAAAATTACAGCTTTGGTACACATCATAAATGTCATAAGCAATTAACAAATCTAAACATTGACTGAGGCAACTACTGAAAACAGCTAAACCAAGCCTACTAAAAAGAACAGTGATGCCTATTAGAGAGGAGACCTATTAATACCAAAGGTAACAAAACAAAAGTAATAGCAGTTTGTTGAAATTTTAAGCAATGTGTCTAAAGTAATTGCGATCTATCAATTGATAAATCTTTGGAAAAGTTTCCACTTCTGACTAAAATTGCATATATCTATAAAAAAAAAAAAAAAAAAAAAAAAATTATTTTTGAGCTCATTAAAATACCAAAGTAATACTTATGGGATATTTCAACAGAAGGATACACAATTGGTATGCTTTTTTTAATTTACAGTAGTTATTTTTTATTATTTTTTATTTGTTTAAAAGAAAACATGTGGAATATAACCATGATTCTGAGAAAACAAATCACATTTTGAACAGATATTTCTCTTACCTCCTTATATCACCAGATGATCTTCTCTTTTTGGATTTGGTCTCTTTTTAAGGTAATGCCTTGTCCTCCGACTGATGCAAACAAGATGTTCAGCTCCGAGCTTCTGATCTGTGCTCTTTATAACTAAAAGATTATAATATCAATGAAAAATCACTGTCATAAAGGGAAACACGCCTTTGCTATTAATAATTGAGCATTATGACTGCAGCAGTGGATGTCTGGTCAGTGCTCCGGCTGGTCTTCAGTGGAGATGTTCAAAGACAGTGGGCAGTGGGAGACACCCAGACTGACAGTAAACTTTTAAAGCAGGAAGATCAGCTCCTGTCAGAGGATCTCTAAACAAAGAAGAGTATAATTACAAACCATCCTAATGAGACCAGCCCCCCTCCTTTCTAGTCCTACACAGGCCTGTCCCCCACACACAAGCACACCCACTACCCTCTCCTTCACTCCCAGTCATCGTGCAGACTGACCATGACTGTACAATATGTGACCCTGGAGCACAAAAGCAGTCATCAGTAGCATGGGTATATTTGTAGCAATAGCCAACAATACATTGTATGGGTCAAAATTATCAATTTTTCTTTAATGCCAAAATTAATTAGGATATTAAGTAAAGATCATTTTCCTTGAAGATATTTAGTAAATCTCCTACCACAATTAAATCAAAACTTCGTTTTTGATTAGTAATATGAATTGCTAAAAACTTCATTTGGACAAATCTAAAGGTGATTTTCTCAATATTTAGATTTTTTTTGCACCCTCGATTTTCAAATAGTTGTATGTCTGCCAAATATTCTTATTTATTCAGCTTTCAGATGAGTTAAATCTCAATTTAAAAAATGACCCTTAGGACTGGTTTTTTTGGTCCATGTCACCAAAAAATACAGCTTCATTTCAAAAAAAAAAAAAACATCCCAAAGAGTGCAGCATTTCAGTATGTGCAGGAAATTGCTAAAATGGACATGAATGATTACTTACATTCTATTGCTTCGAAAGTAAGATGACTGTAATGCTAGTTCTGTCATGGTGGGGACTTTCTATTGACTTCTGCAATTATGAGCTAATGTTGTGTACATCCTTTACTACCCACACATCTAATTATTGAAGCTAAAATAAGATGATGTTTACCAGATAAAGTGTGATAACTAAACAAGGAATAAAGAAAAACCTTAACAAGGAAGAAAAAGAAAACCGACAATACTTTACAAAGGTTCTAACTCACATCGAATTCTGAATCAGATCATAGAGTAATTAAATGAGAATGAATGAGAGTAAGCAGAGTTCAGCAGTGGCTATTACCTTTCAATTGGAATTAAGGCTAGTGGGACATTCAAAACTTAATGGAAAGTTTAAAACCTGCCTAGAATTCTGTGCATGTGCTGAATTAAAGAGATAGTTTCCACAACCCAAATATGAAAAGTCTTTCATCATTTACTCACCCTCCTGTCGTTCCAAAACCTGTATAGAGTTGCGTTCTTATGTTGAACACAAAAGAATATATTTTGTAGAATGTTGGTAACTAAACAGTTGACTGTAGCCATTGACTTCCATGGTATTTCTTTCCCTACTATGGAAGTCAATGGCAACCACCAACTGTTTGATTACCAGCAATCTTCAAAATATCTTCTTTTGTGTCCAACACAAGAAAACAACTCATACGGGCTCACTCATGAGGGTGAGTAAATGATGACAGAATTTTCATTTTTGGGTGAACTAACCCTTTAAAAACCTACCAATGCAGCTACATGTAGTAATTCATCCCATCCAAAAGACGGCGCGTGCAAAACCAAACATCCAGCGTGCGCGCGTCGTGTAGTGCCTTGCGCATGCGCATGCGCAACCACGCCACATGGTTAGCAGCAGGGCTTTCAACATGGTTGCTGGTTAACTAGACTTGTGAGATATTTTAGCTCAGATATTCGTATTAAAATCAAATCAAGTAAAGTTCAGCTTTGCGCCCTCGGCTTGGATAAGTGGTGCTGTCCTTTAAAAAAATGGGGAAAACAAAGGTAACGTTACGTGTTTAACTTGCATCCAGTTAAGCGCGGACAATGAAGTAACTTACAAGTCCGTCTGTCTTTATCTTTGCTAAATCTATTAATTTCGTTATTTGGAATGAGATTCGGTGATGTATATGTGTGTGTAAATAGGTACACGTGTCAATGTTCTAACGCTTGGCAAAATAATGTATAATCTCGTTTCAGCTTGAACAGTTACGACGAAAGAATTCTATAAGCTACTTTCTGTTTTTGTCTCATAGACTAAGAACCAGAAGAAAGCCCGCGTGGCTGCCAGTCGTGTGGCCGAGGAGACTTACTCCACTGTGCCGCACACCTTCGTGTTTCACCGCGGACAGATCGGCAAGAACGGCGCTCAGCTCGTGGCAGACATGAGACGAGTCATGGAGCCCTTCACTGCCAGAGCTCTGAAGGTGCACCTCACGATTGCTGCTGCTCCACTCTACTGTCAAGTCTCCTTTACACACTGAAACTGTTGTCTTGGTTTGCAGGTGCGGAAGAATAACGTCTTGAAAGATTTTGTTGCAGTGGCAGGACCATTAGGAATCACGCACTTCTCAATATTTACCAAAACTGAGAATACTATAAACATGGTGAGTGTATTTGTATTATGTAAAACGGATAGGGTGGCTCCTGGATGTTTATTTAGTAAAAAAAAAAAAGTGTAATTGTGTCTATTCATTTTTTCAGCAGGGATTTTATTCAATTTTTATTTATTTTTTTAAATATCCCCAAAATATATAATTAATATCTCGATTCTCAAATATGTGTAGTAAATGCATTTTGCACCTTTATAGATTGTTAGTTGATCTATAATGGGCGATGGTCAAAGTAGCCTAATAGTGTAATATATTAACTTGCATACAAATCCGGATTTTTACTTAAGTACCAGATATGGGTGTCATACCATAAAATCTTTTTAATACGACTGACTTTGTATTTAACAAAAACATTGTAAGTTCTACATTAGCCTATAGGCATCTTTCTTGTACAACAAAGAGAGAAAAAAACAAGAATGTGTTATATCAGGGCTGTCCAAACTCTGTCCTGGAGGGCCGGTGTCCTGAAGATTTTAGCTCAAAACCAATTAAACACACCTGCACCAGCTATTCAAGGTCTTAAGCATACTAGAAACTTCCAGTCAGGTGTTTTGAGGCAAGTTGGAGCTAAACTCTCCAGGACCGAGTTTGGACAGCCCTGGTTTACACTATCAAAGAACATTTTCACTACAGTCCCGCAAGTTCAAGCACTCTCAAAAACTCCCATAATAATCTCTAAAGCGGTTTACACTGTAAAATTAATATCTTACTTACATTTGTACATCTTCACTTTGTTGTTTCTGATGAGAGAATTAGCCAGAGAATTCAGTCAGCCAGCACGTGACAACATGTTTCAGCGATGACTCATCTGAACGCATCTGATTGGCCATTGCATTCATAAACTCAACAGAATCTTATGGGATTGGTTATAATGCGCAGTGCTTTTAAAACGTGTGTGTCATCTCCTGTTCCAGCCACGAACGCAGATTTTGAATTTAGCGCTGGTGAGTTTTTCCTTTTTTATATATATATCTATATAATATATATAAATATAGTTTACAGACAACTGCGCATTTCACCCACATTGTTTGCTGTGAAATGATTCCAAATTTAGGGGGGCCATGCTTGTTGACAGGGGGCACTGCCCCCCCACCCCCCTAGAACCCGCCCCTGCTCTCAAGTTGTTCTAAACCTGTATGAGATTCTTTTGAACACAAAAGAAGATATTTTAAAAAACGTTGGTAACCAAACAGTTGACTGTAGCCATTGATGTCCATAGTAAATGGCTACCATCAACTGTTTGGTTACCAACGTTCATTAAAATGTCTTTTTGTGTGTTCAACAGAGAAAAGAAACCCCTACAGATTTGTAACATCATGAGGGTGAGTAAATGATAACAGACTTTTTATGTATGTGCGAGCTATCCCGTTAAAGGCTGCATGAAAT
Organism: Sinocyclocheilus anophthalmus; assembly: GCA_018155175.1. Lineage (NCBI taxonomy): Eukaryota > Metazoa > Chordata > Actinopteri > Cypriniformes > Cyprinidae > Sinocyclocheilus > Sinocyclocheilus anophthalmus. The sequence goes on from JADLZN010001698.1 coordinate 8,855, forward strand.
GAAAAATAACCCTATCTGTTTGAATGCAATGTCTCCCTTTTTTTTTTTTTTCATATTTAAAAACAAAAAAAAATTTACCTTATAATTTTTAATCAATGTCTTAACTCAATCTTCCAATGAAATCGACAGTCCTCTTTCTGATGAAAAATGCCGTACTTTTTTACTTAAACTTTGCTCCTTTCTTAATCAACTGCAAGCTCAAGCAAGTTCACACCTGCCTCCATCCAATCATCTAACTGATGCATAGAACCATGTCCCTGCCAAGCATTTTTTAAAATGATAATCTGTTTCACTTGAATGTATGCCAAGCAAAATAAAGTGTCAGTGTTTTTCCTTGCATTGTGACTTTTTAATGACATTTGGCAGATGCATTCATCCAGAGCATTTTTATCACTTCTTGCTTTCCCTAGGAATCAAACCCACGACCTTGGCATTGGCTAGTGTCATGCTTTACAGTTTGAGTTCATAAATGTCATTGTGTACTAACAATTTGATAGTAGCGATGCGGCACTCAAGAAGACTATGACTTTGTAGTATGTAGTACATAGTATGTCTCCTACATCATCTCATACTTTTTGAGATCAGATATATTAACACCTAAAATTACTCTCTCTTTCTCCACAGAGGCTTGCACGTCTTCCCAAAGGTCCAACATTATATTTCCGTGTTGCGAAGGTATATAACTGCACTACGTTTGACCTTTGTCTGTGGCTTGATTTCTCATATCCGAGGGCACAAATGATGACATTTTAGTATTTTGACTGTTGAGTGATGTCTTTCCAAAGTAAACGCACTGATGTGTCTAGTTTCACACTGATTATATTAGGAACATTCTTGTAATTTGTTCTAAAAGTAAATGTCTCTTTGTTCCAGTATACCCTCAGCAAAGATGTAGTTTCGTCTTTAAAGAGGCACAGGATGCATGAACAGCAGTTTTCCCATCATCCTTTGCTAGTGCTGAATAATTTTGGCATCGAGGGCATGCACATCAAGCTGATGGCCACCATGTTCCAGAACATGTTCCCCTCGATCAACGTACACAAGGTAATTCACTCGCCCAGAACTATGAAATGTTTCTCTACATGTGATGCAAGTATAGTCTTCTGACATTTGTGATGTGTACAACCGGCTGATGTTGTTGTCCTCTTGGTGGTGAGAAGATATGAAGATTCATGCATGTTTTGATCATTAAACTCCAGTTTCTCAGCTCAACCTCAACAGCATAAAAAGATGCGTGCTGTTAAATTATGATCCCGTGTCCCAAGAGGTGGAGTTTCGTCATTAGTAAGTAGCTTGGCTTTGTTTTCTTGTCTCCAATTGAAAGGTGCACATGATGCAACTTCTAAACATGACTTTCCTGTGATAGTTTTCAAAGTAAACGCACTGATGCATCTTCAAACGAATGCTATTTTGTGAGGTTTCTTACAGTCTCCGCTAACCCTCTCAATGTCCTCCTGCAGCAGCTTGAAGGTGGTACCTGTGGGCATGAGTCGAGGGGTGAAGAAGCTCATGCAGGAGAAGTTCCCCAACATGAGCAAGCTGGAGGACATCAGCGAGCTCCTCATGAAGTTAGTCTTCCACAAGCTGGAGATCATTCACAGAATTTGATGCATATGATGGAATGTATTATAATTGATGGAACAGTGATGTTTCAAAGTAAACGCTCTGATGCACCAGCTTCATACTTGAGTTTGTAATGTACGTAAGTGATTTTTTAAGTCATACTTTGCACTTTCTGCAGAGGTGTCAATCTTTCAGAGAGCGAGGCAGAGCAGGACGGAGACCACAACATCACAGAGTTACCACAGGTGTACTCGGGTCGTGGAAACATGGCCTCGCAGCAGAGCGCAGTTCGGCTGACTGAGGTGAGGAAACCCATCATGCTGGGCTGGTTTTTAAACTCGGGATAGTTCACCCAAAAATCCAAATTCCAAACCTGTAAGACCTTCGTTCGTCTTTTGAACACAAATTAAGATATTTTTGATGAAATCCGAGAGTTTTCTGACCCTCCATAGACAGCACAGAACTGGGCCACGTTCAAGACCCAGAAAGGTAGTAAGGACATCATTAAAATAGTGACATCAGTGGTTCAACCTTAATTTTATGAAGATACGAGAATACTTTTTGTGTGCAGAGAAAACACAAAATTACTCTATTCAACAATTTCTTCTCTTCCGTGTCGGTCTTCAACACGCATTCACAAGAGTAACGCGACGCATGTGTGTGATAGTACTGTCATGAACACGTCGTGGACTGAAACGGAAGAAAAGAAGAAATTGTTGAATAGAGTTATTTTTGTTTCCTTTGTGCTGTATTCTCATAGCTTCATAACATTACGGTTGAGCCACTGATGTCACATGGACGATTTTAATGATGTCCTTACTACCTTTCTGGGCCTTGAATGTTTCAGTTGTGTTGCTGTCTATGCAGGGTCAGAAAGCTCTTGTATTTCATCAGAAATATCTTAATTTGTGTTCAGAAGATGAACAAAGGTCTTGCGATTTTGGAATGGCATGAGGGTGAGTAAATAATGACAGAATTTTCATTTTTGGGTGAACTATCCCTTTAAATATTACTGGCTGGATTCTCAATGCATTCCGATGGCGTTCGACATTAGTATGTTGCTATGCTAACAGCACATGCTTAAGTACAAAAAGCACATTAGATGCTTAACAGTTTGTGTCTACTGAAAAATGATGGGTGTCTGTTCTGCTACAGATTGGCCCCAGAATGACTCTGCAGCTGGTGAAGATATCAGAAGGCATGGGGGAAGGAAAAGTGCTTTATCATTCTTTCAGTAAGTGTAGTTTTGTGTAAGACCGTTTAGACGCCCAACCTAGTTGTTATTGAGCGTATTACTAAGCTAGTCCAAAATGTGCTCTGTCTGCAGTCTCGAAAACAGAGGAAGAGCTTCAGGAGATGCTGAAAAGGAAGGCGGCCCGTCTGAAAGAGAAAGAAGAACGGAAGAGAAAACAAGAACAGAACATTGCCCTAAAAAAAGACAAACGAGATCAGAACAAGTGAGTAGATCTGCTGCTCTGGTGGTGATGATGAGCTAGATGTTAACAGTGGAGATTCTTTGTTTCCGCAGAAGTAAATATTACAGTATTTGGTTACGGTGTTTTGAAATGGGTATTCTGTTTTTCTGCTAAATGGTTGCTGCACATTACTTCAAAAACATAATCTCCCATAAAATGCTTTAAAACATCCCATGCTAAATAAATTGTACATTTTATTTGTATTTTGAGTTTTTTTTTTTTGCAAATTAAAAATAAATCAGAACACCATAGCAATGCACTCAAAGCATCTTTGCAAATGTAAGTTATTTTGTTCCAAAAATGTTTTAATTTCTTAAAGGCAAAAGAGCATGGAGGGCATCAAGAGAAAGCGTCAGCAGGAAGGGCAGGTATCAGATGATGAAGTAGAGGATCCTGGGAAACCGGAGGGCCAGGCTCCAGCCGAGGAGTCTGAGGACGAAGCAGAGTATTACAGACAGGCTGTGGGGGAGGAACCAGATGAAGGTATCACGTCATACCAAAATTATTTGTGAAATTTTACCGTTGCAGTTTGCACTGGTTCTAATTTCTTCTTGAACCCCACAGACATGTTTCCTGGTGCAAAAAGGAAGCGTGGTCCTGGAAAGTCTACAAATCCCTTTAAAAAGAGGAAGCTGTCACCGGGGAAGGGCCCTCCTCATGACAAAAAGAGTTTTAAGTCATTTGACAGGGGAAATAAAGATGGTAGGAAGCGGTTTGGGGATAGAAAACCTCTAGAGGGGAGAAACAGGTTTAGGAAGAGCGAAGGAGGCAAAAAGTTTGGCCAAAAAGGGGGAAAAGGCAATAGATTTGCAGGGCAGAAGAAAGGAGATACCGGTAAGAAGTTTGGCGGACAGAAAACGTTTAAAGGACGTGCTGTTATGAAACGACAGAAAGGTGCCGGAGGAAAAAAGGACTTTAAACACAAGAAAGGGAAAAGCTGAAGGAACTGAAAGCGAGGTTGGACGCATCTAAACTGCTTAACCACAAGATGGGACTGTTGCTTCACTGATGTGTCATGTATTAAATGACTGATGTATCATCATGTATCAATGCAAAAACATCAGCAGATCCATGCTGCTTTATGTCAGACTTGTGCCTTGTATAAATGTTGATAGATTTGGATACATTTAACCAATAAATCCTTTCAAAACATCAAGTGGCTTGTGTTGCAATCATCTAGAGGCTTTAAATGTCACGTGTGCTTGCCTGTGTGATTTCACTCATTGGTCTGTTTTTTTGAAATGTGCATGAGAGGGGAAGTTTGGTACTGTTTCACGGGTGACTGTCGGAGCATTTAGTCAAGCAGATTTACTTGGTAAGTTTTATCGACTTGTTTGATTTTTGTTTGCCACTTTTTTAAAATGTACAAGAGTGAGAGTTTATAAACTATCCTATACAATTAAAAAAAGAATGTTTTTATTATGGTCCTAGTGTATAAAAAATGCAAGAATGGGTATGTCAAGGTGAATTAACAGCATAAAACATCTTTTGAGTAAAACGTACTGTAATTGATGTTTAGCTGTACTCGATGTGGACTTCTTGGGTTTGAATACATTAAGGAATTTGTGCTGGGATCTTATTTGGTAAAATATCAGTGTTTTGTTGTTTTTATAAAATTTGTGAGTGCTTAGCACTTAAGTTTCCAAACATGACAGATAGTTTTTAAAATTGCTGCAAATTCTGAAATCCATTAACTTGTATCTTAAAATAAATAACATTAGCAAAAAAGGTAAATACATTCTTCACCACAATATCATGAACAGCCTTGATAGTGCTGAAAAGATTATAAACCACTTATTTTACAGTGCACTGGTCTAGCTATACTTACTGTTTTAGTCATAACGCTCTTAAACCATGCATGTGTGATTTCCTGCAGGCAGAACTGAAAGATGTCTGCTCTGTAAAACCCCTGAATTACGTGACATCTGAGCAGACGACAGTTAATTGTATTGATTATTTTGCTAGCTAATGTTTTTTAATGTTGTCAACAACTGTGTTTTTAGGATGCATAGTAAAAACAGGTAAAAGCTGAATTACAAACTATGTCATTTATAAACATTAGTTAATTCATAATGGTAACTTATACAACAATTGCAAATAGATACGTCCAAAGAATCTAGCTAGTCCCTGCATGATTTCACTGTAGAACCTAAAACAAAGGTTCCAAAAGAAAACCATTTTTTTCTTAGTGTGAAGAACATTTTTATAACCTAAAGAACCTTTTGTGGAATGGAAAAGTTCCATGAATGTTAAAGGTTCTTCGTGGACATATGGATGTCATAACCTTGTTACTTATATGAGGTGGTTAGTAGGTTTGTATTAAACCGGACACTACAAAATCAAACAACTATGAAATTGCCACATTCCAACTGTAGGTTTATATAAAAAGCTTCTCAGCATCTGTAGCAGTATTACACAAGATGCTAAGATGAGAAGCCTGAGATAAGCTCAGAGTGCGTTTGTATCTTTCTTTCTATTGCTACCTGTTTATGTGTTTCGTTAAAAAAAATAAAAAGATACAAAGGTTTTCACATCATCTACTTGGATTCACAAGGTTTTTCCAAAAATGTGATTTAAGATTGATGCTACCAACTCTTGTTTGTATTTTCAGTGTGTGTTCAGGATGGGACACCAGTACATGAAGCAAACAGTTGACTTTCGCAATGCTTACAAGTTTTCAAATCGGACTCCTCCCCCCAATGTATGGCATTGAGATGTGCGTGGCTCTGGTAGGGAATATATTTGCCCTGTGGCTCCTGGTGACTAAAGAGAGGCAGAACTGGCACACCGGAGTAGTGTTCTCCTGTAATCTGGCTATCTGTGACATTCTTTATGTCCTGACCTTGCCTTTGCTCATCATTTACTATGCCAATGAGAAGCAGTGGAGCTTTGGAGATGCTGCATGCAAAATTGAACGCTTCCTCTTCAGCTGCAACCTCTATGGCAGCATTTTCTTCATCATGTGCATCAGTGTCAACAGATACCTTGCCATAGTTTTCCCCTTCTTCACCCGGAGCTACGTGCGCCCTAAACATGCAAAGATCGCAAGCGTGCTGACATGGTCCATCGTGATCATCGCTTCATCGCCAGTCCTCAAATTTGCTGGGACCGAAGTTAAACAAACCTACACTCTTTGTGTCTCAAGTCACGATGAAACCCTGAGAAAACCCCATTTTAAGTACACCCTATTTCTTATGGTTGTAGGATGCATGATTCCTTTGTTAGTTACCTTTGCATCATATTTGGGTGTGATTTGGACTGTTCTGAAAAATGAAAACATAACCGCACTAGAGAAGAGGAAGGTGGCTCTGATGGTTGCTCTGGTCTGCATCCTTTACGCCACATCATTTGTGCCCTATCATGTTCTGCAGACGTATCATGTGTTTCTGAAGTCGATTAAGATGATGAAGTGTGATGTGTATAATTCATATCAAGTGTCAAAAGGCCTGGCCACCCTGAACATGTGCTTGCATCCGCTTCTATACATGGCTGTGTTTGACAGCATACGGACAGCTTGCTGTGGAAAGAGCTCAGATGACTAACCTTCATACATATAATATCTTGGCCAAAACCTCACGCTGTGGCTTCCTGGATGTAAATTAGGTTACATTTCTGTTGATGGCTGTACTCTTCTTCTCTTGTACGTCTGCAAACCACAAACCAAATGAAAATTATTTTCTTTGTGTCATTTTTGTGCTCAAAAGCAAACAAGAACATATCTGACAGTAAAAATTGACCATTAAAATGCTTCTATTCTAGCTGCAAAGAATACCAATTAAAGATATTTAATAGAAGACTGGCTCAGTTTTTATTTATTTATTTAACAAAGTTCTTCTTTTTCAAAATGGTGGCTTTGGGGTATATCGATCTCCAATATTATTTTAGTCTTTTGTGATATAAAATATTACTTTTGTTGTACTTCACAACTGATGGCTATTTTTAAACATTGTCCAGAAGTACAAGAAACCATAAGAGAAATCTAGACAAATGATCCAGAGAACCGAGACCTAAACTTCCTAATGAAACAACATTAGTGCCATAAAGGTGTAGTGCATTAACTCAAATTAAGCAACGTTTGTTTGTAGCCTATAGACAATTTCACAACAGATGTGGTTAAAAGCAGCTTTAGTGAAAATCATCTACTGTATGTACGGACAAGCTCCTGCTCAGCCAAGATATTATCTAGTTACTAGTGTAATACTAATGTCCACTGAATAAATTATTTACTCATTTAATGAAAGACTGTTTTTAGTTGTATTTACTTAAAGACTACATAAACTAACTGAACTGAAAAGTTATGTTCAATACATAAATACATTAAATAGCTCAGAAAATTAACCTTAGTTGTTATTACCAGTGTTGGGGGTAACGCATTACAAGTAACGCGTGTTACGTAACCAGATTACTTTTTTCAAGTAACTAGTAAAGTAACGCATTACTTTTTTAATTTACAAGAAAATATCTGAGTTACTGTTTCAAAACAGTAACGCCAGTTACTTTGTTTTCCCATTAATTGACTGACAGCTCTCCTGTCCCCATATTGGGAGAAATCGGGAGTACAGAGCGCGTTGGAACATAGTAATGTCGTTCTAGACTAAATGTGATGTTCCTTATTCAGACCCACTCCAAAAAACAAGTTAGGTTCTAAAAGAATTAACAAACAGGTGAAACTGCAAAACTCAGAATATGACGCAAACCTGCTATAATTAAATATGTGAAATAACACAAATGTATCTAATCCCATTCTATTAACCAATGTCAACACAAAAGTAATGTAAGGCATTACTTTCCATAAAAAGTAACTAAGTAACGTAATTAGTTACTTTTTTCACGGAGTAACGCAATAATGTAATGCATTACTTTTAAAAGTAACGAAAAAAACGAAAATAAACATAATGTATTAATATAGATAGCCTCAAAATCGTGGTTTGCATGTCACGGAAGAAGCTGGTTACTTGACATTCTTGTGGGTACATATTTAAGAAGGCATTTTTATATGTTCCTACGTTCTAGATGCTTTTTGAAGCCGTTCTGGAATGTACTCTGGCTTTTTAGTTGACTTCTATCGTGTTCCTTCCTTGTGGTGTAGAAGTCAGTACTAGCTCATTTCACCACACTTTCCCCTCTCTTCATATCGTTGTCCTCGCTGCAGTCCTCCGCTCGCACAGAGGCGCTGTAGCGGCGCGTCCTCTCACCAAAAACAGCCCCGGGAAACGCTTCCTCTCGAGCCTCAAGACAACCGTAAAGATGCCGTCGATCGAATTCGACGAGTAAGTTCTTCGTATGAATGAAGCCATATAGTTTTATTCATGCTTATTCAAGATATCTAATATCTTGTGTTTTCCACAGCTCAAAGCCTAGCTGGGCCGATCAGGTGGAGGAAGAGGGAGATGAAGGTAACTTACGAGGCCGCAGCGCAGCCTCACGCACGTGTTTAAACACTCATTAATTAGACGATATGAGAACACACTTTATAGTTATAAAACTACTCTACCGATAGTGAAAGTTACAGTCAGTGAGCGGGATGTCAGCCTGACAGAAAAAGGCAGCTGGTGCTTTGTGCTGTGACGGTTCTATGTTGTACTATGCTAATGTTTATATAGAAGTTACACATGCACTATGCTATACTAACGTTACTTGTTTTATGCTACACCCATCTGTAAAATATTACACATCGTGCTGTTATTCTTTGACGTTACATCGTACCGTGTTGGGCAGTGTGTATATATACTATCATGATGCTAAATTGTACCATACTGTATGGCAGTATAGTGACAACAGTTAGACAAATGGAGGACTGTTTTTTGTTGAAAAAGAATTAGGGTTGAAAATGTTTTTAACATCAAAGATTTTGTGTAAAATAAATTCTACGAGTATACAAGGAAAAGTGTATATTTCAGGTGCTGTACTTGGTTACAGTTTCCCACCATTTAATTCGTCTTAAGTTTTTTTTTTTAACCATTCATTTCAGTATGTGACAACAGTAAACGTTCATATTTCATTAAGACAGTTAATGTGAGGTCAGATAAAACCTTGTAAGAAGGATTAAACTAAATCAATAAAAGATAAATGCTTTTTAAAATAGTCTTAGTTTGTATACATGCATACTGTGACTGCATGACATGCCATATAAACTATGGTTATGCATTTATAACAGGTGTATTTACTTCAACAGGTACACTCCCTTCACCAAAAGAGACAGTCAAAGGTAACATCAAGACTGTCACGGAATACAAGATTGATGAAGATGGCCAGAAGTGTAAGGTCAGCAGAGTTCTTCTTAATATTATATCGTACTTGTCAAAAGGTTTCAGAAGAATCCGGTTTCATATTTGTCCTTTGCTCCTCTATGGGCAGATTGTCAGGACGTTCAAAATTGAGACGCGGAAGGCCTCCAAAGCAGTTGCCAGGAGGAAGGTATGTCTTAATTTTTCTTTAGTATATTGACATTAAAATATATTGTTTTGGGGGGGGATTGATTGTTGTTTCATCCAACAGAACTGGAAAAAATTTGGCAACTCTGAATGTGATGCACCAGGTCCCAATGTTGCCACCACCACAGTGAGTGATGACGTCTTCATGACCTTCATCTCCAGTAAAGAGGTATGATGATGAGAACCTGATGAAGTTTTTACACGGAGGCATTGCATATTAAAGAAATAGTTCACCCAGAAATGAAAATTAGCTTGAAAATGTACTCGCCCTCAGGCCATCAAAGATTGTAGGTGAGTTTGTTTCTTCATGGGAACAGATATTAAGCATTACATCACATGCTCACCAACGGATCCTCTGCGGTCAATGGGTGCCGTCAGAATGAGAGTTCAAAGAGCTGTCGTGTTTAAGCGAAAGCTCATGTTTTGTATAAATCTGTCATTAAGATGTTTTGAAACTTCAAACTGTTGCTTCTGGCAAAAATACGAGTCATCTATCCATTATATTGCTTTATCCAGTGAAAAAGTAGTCCTGTCTGAATCGGGAGAGAAATATGCACAGATCAAGCATTGTTTACAATCCAAGACAGTCCTAAAAATGTTTGGGTTGGTTTTAATGTGAGATGACCACCTGATGGACTTTCTTCACTAGAGGTGAGTGACTAGACTTGTATTTTGGTCAGTAGCATTGATTTAAAGATAAAATGACTTGATGGATTTCCACTGAGAACTTTATTGATGGACTGAGTCATTTGGATTACTTGTGATATTTTTATCAACTGTTTGAACTCTCATTTTGACGGCACCCATTCACTAAAAAGGGTTAATTGGTGAGCAAGTGATGTAATGCTAAATTTCTCCAACTCTGTTCCAGTAAAGTTAGAGACTCTAACTTTGGATGGCCTAAAGGTGAGTACATTGTCATCAATTTTTTTTGGTGAACTATTCTTAAAAAAAAAAAAAAAACAGTTTTATCTTTGTGTTGCTAAAACACTTTCACTTCTCTGTTGTACCGATGCCAACTTGAAGTGATTCTCCTGCTTGTTTTAACAGGACTTGAATGCTCAAGACCAAGATGAAGATCCCATGAACAAGCTGAAAGGACAGAAGATCGTGTCCTGCCGTATCTGTAAAGGGGATCACTGGACCACTCGCTGTCCGTACAAGGACACACTTGGTCCTATGCAGAAGGAGCTGGCCGAGCAGCTGGGTCTGTCCACGGGAGAAAAAGAGAAGGCAGCAGGTATGAAACCTTCATGTTGTCCTGTTAAGCATATTCGTTGAGTCGATTAATGAGTTATTTTACTTTGAGGTCTAGAGCCAGAGCCTGCCCAACCTGCCCAAAACAAGACCGGGAAGTATGTTCCCCCCAGCCTGCGGGACGGTGGTACGCGCAGAGGAGAGTCCATGCAGCCTAACCGCAGAGGTACATGTTTGACATCCAGATCTTAAACAATGATGTTCTCAATCAAGAGCCTAATGGTAATGTGGTGATATTTTCTCTGCAGCTGATGATAATGCAACAATCCGTGTGACCAACTTGTCCGAGGACACCAGGGAGACGGATCTGCAGGAGCTTTTCAGGCCTTTTGGCTCCATCTCTAGGATCTATCTGGCCAAGGACAAGAACACAGGCCAGTCTAAGGTGAGAGATGTGAAACACGGCCGTCAGGGATTCATGAGCAAATGACAAAAAAGGAAAGAGAATTTAAAAGATTCACGTTGACTCATCTACTCAGTTTAAGAACTAAACAGGAACATTAGTGTGATTGTTAATCTAAAAATAAATCTGCTTACATTAGTTTTAAGAATATGACAGCATGAACCATGAGTAATGTTTTCAGAAAAATAGCACATATAACTTCTTTCCCCATTACTCTAGGGCTTTGCCTTCATCAGCTTCCACCGCCGTGAGGACGCCGCCAGAGCCATCGCTGGTGTGTCTGGCTTCGGTTACGACCATCTCATTCTCAACGTGGAATGGGCCAAGTGAGTGCTCCTGAAAGAGTCTAAAACGAGCAACAGCCATGCTTTCTCTGATCTAATCATGCTTTCCTTGTCTTTCCAGACCCTCCAACAACTGACAGAGCTCCATAAATATTCCAGGTCTAGATTTGTTCTGCCAATTGTATCAGGCGGTGTTCCAAATAAATGCAAATGATAAAGCATCCAGTTGTCTGTTTCACTCTGTGATCTGTCTTTAATTAGCTTGTTTTCTAAGTACTTGCATTTAAGTGTACTAGTAAAGCTGCAAGCAACTCTAAACCAGTGCTTTACTTAGAAATAATGGGCAACTAATAAAGAAATCTTGTGGAAAATGCAAATATTCCTTTGCTAAAGGTTAGTGTTCTGGTCTGAGGTATCCTGTAAACCTTATTTTCTGTCAATGTGCAATGCTTGATTCATTAACCGCTGCAAGTAAATAACTAGAGGAACAACATGCAAGAAATGGTAAACACCAGTCTAAAAAAAAATGGTAAAAATAAGGTGGATAGAGGCAGTCTTAAGATAGACAAACATCACTAAAAAGACAAGCTCACAGACACGTCCGCTCAATATGGTCCAACTGTTAGGATAAGAAGTTTTAAATGTTTTTAGGATGGTCTTCCTCAGCAGTATGATAGCGCTTATCAATAGCCAATCAAATAAAAAGGCAAGTTTTCAGTTCACCTAACCAGAACGTTCCAACAGTGAAGTGTACAGCAATATATAAGTAGCTAAACGGGTATTATTTGACAAGCGTTTCATGATAGAAATGTTAAATGACCAACAGTAATACTCAATGTGGCCAACTATGACTATTTTTGACAGATTGTGCAGTTTTTAATTGAAGAGACAGACTACCTTTTAATGATGTAATTCATAATTAAATGTGACCAGACAAATTAACAGAACAGTTTAACGTTTTAGACAAAAATATATAGTTCCCATCACACCCAAAAAGTGCCTCAAGTAGAAAACCTTAGAAGCTCAAACACAGTGCTTATGATTGGCATGTTCATTATTTTTTACATGTGATTTGAACATTGAAAATGTGCATTGAGTGTTATGCACGTGGCATAAAAAGTAAAGGCACTGCAGGTTACATGGAGTAAACTTTACATCTCAATATATATATTTTTTTTACAGGCTCGAGATTTAATTGAAGAATCCATGTGCTCACAAGTCATACATTCTCCTCCCACCCACTTGTCTGTTAGGGTGCGATTGCAAGCGTAACTTCCTTTTCACTACACAGTAATGTCCAGTAAGGAGTGAGCTCACAATGCGGTAATGGAGCATGCCAATAAATTTAATAATTTAAATGCATTTCCCTTGGGACCATTTACCAGATTTAAGACGTGGGGGAAAAATAAAAACATTGACATCATTGAATAAGAGCTTTATTTGAAATATTACAACATATAAAAACTACATAGAATTTAATACCACTGTCTCAGAGTGGATAATTGCAAATACACGATTAAAATCACATTGAGAAATTGATAAAACATCACATAATGGCACTGCACAGACTGTCCATTGAAATGCCACTGAAGTGGCCAGCTCCGGACCAGCGGAATGAGTTTAATGGGCTGATGCGTCAAGATGCTCCCAAACACAATGTAAATGTGCGGCAGTTTTATGGAGATGGCTTTAGTTGCAAACCTCAATCTTCTCCTGCTTCACAGGCTCTGAGGAAGTTGAACAAGAGATTAAACTTCCTTTTAACAGGCGAATTAATAAATATCTTATATATATTGTTTTTTTTTTTAAGTCACCTTTCAGCATTCTCCTCTTTCCTTGGCCACACTTCTTAACTTCCAGGCCGATGGCTTTGGAGAGGGGTGGAGGCACAGCATTACCAACCTGAGAAACACAAGGTCATGGATTAGTAATACGTACTCCTCCCCCCCTCAAAAAATAAGAACACCCCATTTTTAGCACAGGCTCATACCTGTCTCTTGTGGTCCAAGACATTACCAAAAAAGCGTTAGGGGCCTGAATCCCTGGAGCGGCACATTCCCTGCACTCACCACAACGGTCTGCTCAGGGTGGAGGACACGTCCCTTAACGGTAACGCCGTATAAATCAATCACCACAACATGATACAACTTTTACCAATTATTGTTTTTTAAATCATATTGTACTGGTTAGCATATGGCAATATTTGCATACCTGCTTGCCCATATGCTCAGATTGTGTAACCTTGGTGCTGAGAACCCGTCCCTCCAGACGCCCGTACAGACCACCCAGTGTTGTGGCGATTACCCGTGTGAGGCGACACCGGGACTAGCGTGTTGAACTGCTGTCTGCAGGGTCACATGGTTTTCCCTTGCAATGAAAGGCAACAACTGTTAAAGCCAGGACTTAAATAAAAACAAATATATATAAAAAAAAAAAAAAAAAAAAAAAAGGGGACCACTGACTTTTTGGGAGACCAACCCTCAGCACAGGAACACACTCCTTTCAGGGCACCGGTGCCACTGCGGCCATTCTTTTTGTCGAAGTGGGTGTAGCGAAGCTTTTTTGTGGTGGTGCCATCCCGCAACCGCACCTCAATATTGGGCAGATCCCTCCAGTCAGAGCCAGGAGCCAGAGGAATGTGGCGCATGCGGGCCGCCACCAGGGCGCTCATGTCCTACAACACAAAACCAACTACTTAAACCACAAGTGTAGCAGTTTTAAGTGCCTTTTCTCTTCATAAGACTTTTGACATTCAGAAGACAGAAACATGCTCTTCATCTAACCCTTTAAATGACACATTAAGGGTTAGAGAAGAGTTTTAGCCTGCTGAAAAACTTCCTGTAGATCTCGCAGGAAATTTCTTACAGAAAAACAACTAGCTTTGATACAAGTATACCCTACAAGTCAAATGCAAAAAATAAAACCGGGTTTATTAAAGCCACTGATGAACCACGTAACTTTTCCAAATGTCAAAACACCTTCAAGGTGAAGGAACTGACCTTACAGATGTGGTCCCTGAGGATGGGCTGGTACTGAGAGCCACGAATGTGCCTCTGGAACCAGGACTGCGGCTCGCCATTATAGGAGATTTCCAGAGCTGCAGCTCCGTTACGGATCTCTGGGAGGTCAGACATAGTGTCCCGCACAGTGATGGTGCGATAAACGCCTCCATTTCCACTGGACAAAAAAAAATAAATGGTGTGATAGGAGCAGAAACCAGAATATGTTAGTGACAACACAATTGGGGTAACACCAAATGCTTACCGAGTGACATTGCTGACATGTCTTTTCTCATCAACCACCACACTAAGAGAACAAGCACGTGGGGCGAACACATGCAGGGGTTCAGGAAAGCGGGGCAGCTTTTCACCAGGGGCTGCAGCCAGGACTATCGCCCTGCGTCTGGTCTGGGCCACCCCATACTGCCCTGCCTGCAAAAAACAGACATTAAAACGGAAACAAATTAGAGTGATTAAAAAGGGGGTGGAAAAATAGTGCGCTCAGTCCTTTGCTTAGAGGGAAGGAAAAAACAAACCAAAAAAAAAGGCGCCAGGGATTTTTGGGGAAAATCCTGGATTTTGACATCAAGATTTCAAAAGCTTGTGGCTTGAAAGGGCTTACAATAGATCTCTATCTTTAAATTAGAAAAATGTTGGGCATGACCGAAAGTTTGTGGGGTGTAAATATACTAGTCTAATTTGCATATGACGTCATCAGAGGCGGCCATCTTGAATTTCATATTCAGGAAATAGTAGATATTGAATTTATGTTTGTACTTATTTGCGGGTTTTTAAATTTTTTTTAAATTTTTTATCCTCATTCCAAATGATCAGAAAAGAGGAAACCAACAATAAAACGATAGTACTAAATTACCAACAGGCTCACCAAAGCGTTTGATCCAGTCTTGATACGCTTTCATTTCTCAAATAAACCCAGCCACCATTGTCATTGCCATTTCCAGCCCTGTTTAGATCCAGATCACCCCTGCGGCCTCTACCACGCACAGCACTGCCACGTGTACCGTGGCCACTCCCACCTCTTTGGGGCAGCTAATGCTACTTCCAGCCCTATTTCTCCTAACCCTGCTGCCTCTACCTCTAGCAACAGCTCTCCTATGGACACCATGACCACGTCCACCCCTGCCACCCCCATGGCAGGGGTGATCACTTGTTTGTGCTTCGTGAACTCGCGCCTTGCACAGCGGCACCATTGCGCTGCAAAGATGTACCGGGAGAAGCGCGATCATTAGACTACCTATCATTTCCAAAAGGCAAATATTCCCCTTCAGAGTCGGCGAATAACATTTGCAACATCCTCACGGTACAACTTTTTATTAGCCATTTGGAGATTCTCACAAATCTCACAATTTACTCCGATGCTCTGAACTGAACTGCTTCCGCATCAATGACACGATAGCTCACTTGCTCTGCTATTTGCTCGAACACTTTGAATAGGAACATGACATAATTTTGGTCTAGAATCGAAGTACTACATGTCTGCCATCTAGTGGTAGGGAATACAAATGAGATATTACACCATATTAGGAACTACAGTCTATTTTATTAAGTATGACGTCTTGTCACAATTTTGCGACTTTGGCGATTAGAGGGTTAATTTTAACTTGCCTGTAGCACACCAAAGGTGCACTGGTAGCCCATGCGAACAAGACAGCGCAGTGTGAGCTTCAGGACCATGGAGCGCTTGAATGAGACAAAGTTCCTCACGTTCTCCAGCAGGAAGAACTTGGGTCTGTAGTAGTCACAGTAGCTGAAAGGAAAAATCAATCACAATGGCAAATGCATCCAGCAGCATATATCCAAATAGGCAGAACAACCTTTTCACAGCAAGACTCATTCTGCTCACCTCAGATACGAGACAACCAACGAGTTCTTGAACTTTGAGTATGTGCGCGAGTTAAAGCGGTTCATTCCACTGAAGCCTTGGCAGGGTGGCCCACCACAGAGCATCTCCACGTCCCCCTTCTGCGGCAGCTTCTGTCCAAGAGAGTTGGTCTTCTCTCCGGACATCACCAGCTTCAACAGGACGTTACAGTCCTCTGTGAAGACTGTGGTGCCTGGGTTGTTCAACCTGAATGCCTGAGCAGCAGGATCCCACATCTCTATGGCCCAATTGGTCTCAGAAATACCTGTTGTTTGGGAAATGTATAAAATCCAACACAACAGGGGTGCTCAGAGTGGACTGCGGTCTGGTTCTAGTAGTTTAAGTCTTTGGTTCTTTTAATTGTGATGATTTTGGCTCACATTTAACAAAAACCCACCAATTCATCTCAACAAATTCAATATGGTGACATGCCAATCGCTAATCAACTCAAAACACCCTGTCAAGGATTTCCTGATCTCACAATGGTCTCTCCGCGTTTTGTTCACTAAGCACACAATCCATGAGACGCGCTGATATCTGAAATTTCCAGAAGACAATTTGACTACCCTTCAAAGTAGAAGCCGCAAAACATTCAGTGCCAAAGAAGCTGGCTGGTCACAGAGTGCTGCATCCAAGCACGTTAACAGAAAGTTGAGTGGAAGAAAAAAATGTGGAAGAAAAAGATGCACAACCAAACCGAGAGAACCGCAGCCTTATGAGGATCGTCAAGCAAAATCGAATCAAGAATTTGAGTGAAATTCACAAGGAATGGATTGAGGCTGGTGTCAAGGCATCAAGAGCCTCCACACACAGACATGTCAAGGAATTTTTGTCGTATTCCTCTTGTTAAGCCACGCCTGAACCACAGACAATGTCAGAGGCGTCTTACCTGGGCTAAGAACTGGACTGTTGCCCAGTGGTCCCATTTTTTTTCAGATGAGAGCAAGTTTTGTATGTCATTTGGAAACCAAGGTCCTAGAGTCTGGAGGAAGGGTGAAGAAGCTCATAGTCCAAGTTGCTTGAAGTCCAGTGTTTATTTTCCACAGTCTGTGATGATTTGGGGTGCGTTGTCATCTGCTGGTGTTGGTCCATTGTTTTTTTTTAAAACCAACGTCACTGCACCCGTTTACCAAGAAATTTTGGAGCACTTCATGCTTCCTTCTGCTGACCAGCTTTTTGAAGATGCTGATTTCATCTTCCAGCAGGATTTGGCACCTACCCACACTGCCAAAAGCACCAAAAGTTGGTTAAATGACCATGGTGTTGGTGTGCTTGACTGCCAGCAAACTCACCAGACCTGAACCCCATAGAGATCTATGTGGTATTTTCAAGAGGAAAATGAGAACAAGAGACCAAAAAATGCAGATGAGTTGAAGGCCACTGTCAAAGAAACCTGGTATTCCATACCACATCAGCAGTGCCACAAACTAATCACCTCCATTGCACGCTGAATTGAGGCAGTAATTAAAACAAAATGAGCCCCTACCAAGTATTGAATACATGTACAATAAATGAACATGCTTTCCAGAAGGCCAACAATTCACTAAAAATTTTGTTTTTTTATTGGTCTTATGAAGTATTTTAATTTGTTGAGAGTGAATTGGAAGGTTTGTTAAATGTGAGCCAAAATCACCACAATAAAAAGAACCAAAGACTTAAACTACTTCACTCTGTGTGCATTGAATTTAATACACGAGTTTCACAATTTGAGTTGAATTACTGAAATAAATGAACTTTTCCACGACTTTCTAATTTATTGAGATGCACCTGTACAGTTTCTACATTCATTCAAGCCCTTTCCGCTCAGTGTGCACTGCTTCTCTCAGCTGCTGACGATGTAAAGCACTAAAGTTGCAGATTGAAGCAGCTGTTTTGTCCGATCATATAGGACTCCAAACATTTAAATAAACCAGGTTTGTGACTGGACACTCCCCCCATCTACATAAAGCACTATTAATCAGCATGTTAAGAGCACTTCAATAATGCTATAATTGGAAAAAATTTGTAGAGGGCAATGAAATGCAACAAACTTTGAAATTACTAAATTTTTTCTCTATTCATCAGAGCATTTTAAAAACATTGGACCATTTTTGTATTTTGCTTAGTATCTATTAAAAACAGACTTCAAGAGGAAAACCAGGAACCACCACAATTTTTTCCTCAGTCTTTTTAAAATCACAGCTTAACATTAATTTAATTAAATAAGTTAAGGATCTTTTTACAAAGTACATCACTGAGGAAAACTTCAACTGAAAACCCCTGCAACAATATATTTCCAGAAACAGATCTGGATAGAAGTCCAACCTGCTTGATGGAAACCCTCAGACAGTCCACCACAGCCAGAGAAAACATCCAGTGTGCGCAGTTTGGGGACTGTGGTCTCTTGCGGCTCCTGATCCTGCAATTCCTGTGAGGCTGCTTTACCTTTCCCTTTACCTGCAGAAAACCACAATATACAAATATTTTAGCGTTTTTGTCCCCCACAGGCAGTCATGATTTGTAAACTATATTGCATTAATGACGGGCAATTTCAAGCCAAAGAAACCAAACTACATATATATTGTAGCGTCTGGACCACTCAAACACACAATATATATTTTGTTAGCTAGATTTAACAAATACTCTGTAACACCCCAGGAAGCCGAACAGGCCCCTGGTTCCATAGCAACACTGACACCAGATACATTTACGATTTAAAAGGAATGTGAGCAGAGACTCTCACTGCATTTTCCAGAGCAAGAGGTACAATGCACCGTAGAAATTGACTTTTTTACCAAGCAATTCATAGGAAAACCTTTCTTTGAATGTACAGTGCATCCTTCAGGTCATCGTGTAAATTGTCATCATGTAAATTATTGTCATCGTGTATCTGGTCTTTGAGAGTGTATACTGTTTTATGCAGGCTTATGATCGAAATACTCACTCCTGTCAGCTTACATATATATATAACCCTACCATTTTTTAGTATCTATGAATTCGTATTCGGATGATCTAATTGAGAGTGTATATTGTATGTTTACACCTACGCAACATATTAGTGTTCTAAGAATCTTTATTAGTTTGTGCATCCGCACCCCAAGCGAACTACATGTGCAAATTACCATGCCCTCGAACAAAAGGTCATAAAACCCTCCAGCAATTGCAACCTCCCGCCTGGAATTTCTTCCTTTCTCATTGGACAAACCCACCTTGAGAGGCGTGACTCTTCTCCGACCTTAAAGGCCCACCCAGGGACCCTCCGAAGTCCGTGTTTTGTTTTTAAGTCTGAGGGGACTGAGAAAAACGCCAACGGAAACCGACCTAAGTTACGTGCCAGGCTTCGGCCTCGACCTGTCCATTTCACCAAGATTCTGACTCAAACTGGTTCTTTCTCATCCACCAACTTCAGCAAGATCTTGGGCCTTTAGATTGCATCAGGAATCTCTTTCAGAAGACGAGACTTGCAAGTATCAAACTTAGTTCAAACCGTGGTAAAAAAGGTGCAACTGTACCTAATGATCAATTAAATAAGACTAAGAATTGACATTTCCCTTAGTGTAGATCTCTGAATAATGCAATGGTGTCCATAAATTTCATTCCTTAGTCTCTTCTCTTACTGGTAAGCTTTAAAACCCTTTCTAGACAACTGTATGCGTGGTGTGTATGTGTATGTTAGAAGACAAACAGTTTATGTAGTATGTTAGACTTTTAAGTTTTTTCTGTAGTTTAATAAACCTTGCTTGTATCACACTTACTTTGGGTTCAAATCGTTTGCTCATAACGGGAGTCCCTTAATCATGCAGATTATGCTACATCTTTGTAGATTGTACAGTAAGGAAGTTTATTTCCCCTTAACCAGAACTTAACGTTCTAAAAATTGACAACATTGACCCTGAGAGGTCAATAAATCGACAGCAGTCTAAATATGCATAATTAAACTAGTAATGATTATTATTCATATTCCTCATGAGGCTATTCTTACAATATAAAAAAAATTATATATATACACATACATACATACACGTATGTATGTATAAGTTTCCATGACTTGTCATCTCAGTTATAAATCAAATGGTTACCTTTCCCCTTTCCTTTCCCTTTGCCCTTATGCACTGCTGATCGGGCATGATTGGGAGGATCCTCAAAACTCCTAGTCCTGGCATTGTATGCCTAAAGAAAACACAAAAAATAAAATAAACTTGAAGACAAACTTCTCTAATGCTTTATTGTAGGGATGCACAGATACCACTTTTTCCAGTACTCGCCCAATACGATACTTTTATTTTTTGGTACTTGCCGATACAAGTACCGATACCAATATTTTTATTGTATTTGTAAATTTTTTTTAAATATTGGGTACAGAAACCAAATGGGTATGTATAATGTTAGTTGGTTAATTTAATTTATCAAATAGATAGTCAAACCAAAATTTATTCAGACACCTACAACATTTCTCACATTATCACGGTTTATTCGCTATAGTTTAGAAAATGGTAATAAAATGACAATAACTTAAGAGTTAAACCGTGTCGGAACAAATTCATCTTGATAATGTTAGATAATTTTGATAGAAAGGTATGTAATAGATTACAATCAACCAAAAATTAGAGAGCTGTTAGTATGACATTATTTACACAACTATCAATACTTAGTTTGGCAACCCTTAACCTTAATGACAGCCTGTAGTCTCCTGAGCATGCTGTCACCAAACCTCCCTCAATTGACCGCTTTGCTGTAATAATGCTGGGAACCACTCATTATAAATCTCCTAACTGTGATATTTTTAGAAATAGAAGTCGCATTTTTTTTCATTTGAAACGTGCAGCGATTTATTTTCCAAAGTCACTCATATAATGCACAAACACTCAAGCAAGCAAAACACGCGCACGTATTTGTACTGATGCAGAATGAGAGGACAGTAGTACAGCCTAGTGCATTTCACACAAGCTGCTAGATTCACTTTCGCCTGAAAGTATTGTGGCCCAAGTTGAAAATACATGATGTTTATAGTGAATGCCTCTATGAATGGTCTTATTTTTACGATTAAGTTTATCCAAATGATGAGTGCCAAGTGAGTGAACATCAAAGATCACACAATTGATCTCTCTCTCTCTCTCTCTCTCTCGCTCTCTCTCCCTACCGTTAAGTAACTTGTGCATTATTTAACTTACTTGTTTTTGACATATCCGACAGAAACAAACTTTCCAGTGATGTCTGTGAGAAAGATATTCACACGACAAGCTCGCGCATCTGCGCCGCCGCGCTCTCAATCCACTCAGCGTGCTTTGTTTATCAGCTCGCACACATCAGCTATACAGGCGTTAATACTGAATGTTTAACATTCATTCCATACATATACTTCGTAGTAGACATCCTTAACTCCTTTCTGCTGTCAGTTGTTCTGTTGTCGGTGTTTCTTTGTCTGAATATGGCACTTATCACATGCTGTGTGGTATTGGCGTTTGGTATCGGGGCATTTTAACGAGTACAGGAGACCAGTATCGGGCCCGGTATCGGTGCATACCTACTTTATTGAAAGTCTTCCAGGTCAGCTGGGAAGAAAAATGGGTGCACCATAGCTCATTGGATCAATGCCACCATCTTTTTGCTCTTTAACACCTATCCCTCATCCTCACCTCTAGGAAATAAAAGCGATCAGGTCCTCTGCTCGAATAGTCCTGCACGCTTTCCACCAGGTCCTCTGCATACTCCACTTGACAGCGGCCCAACACTTCTGCCATGTTTACGGTCACCTCTTCATCACTCCAGTAGAGCTGGTTTATGTCAGAATGGTAGGCACCCTTTGGTCCTTTATGAGTGTTTTCAGGCCTGAAAGCAATGGTCATCATGAAAAGAAAAGAACTCTGGTAAGGTTTATATTCAGCCTTAGTGGAAACCTGAAGCTAAAGGTTATACTTCAGGAAACTGATGTAAGCAAAGTGATCTGCTTTAAGAGGAAGAACATGTCACCTGTAAAATTTATAGAGACGCAGTTTGATCTCCATTCTGTCTGGCTTTCCATCACAGCGTCTGTTGCAGAAGACTTCTTTAATCCGCCCAACACGGAACGGCTCTGGTGCATCTAGGTTTGAGCCCTTGATGTAATCAGAGGACTTCCTATAGTATTCTGGGTACATATCTTCATCAGCATCATCCTTCCTGTGAGAGCGCTTCACTGTGCTGGCAACCTTCAACCTAAAAAACAAAACATACCTTTACTAAAACAGCTCTCAACCTCAGAATATGGTTGCGGCTAGAAGGGATACAGCTCCAAGCGGAAACTAAATTAAACTTAAGTTTCTACCTATTAGATTGTGTTTTATTCACAATATAATTGTTGTACAGTGTGACAAATTATGGTATATTGATGTGCGCATGCCCAGTAGCTGCAGCGGTCTCCCTTCTGGCCTTAACCTCAGAATATTTTAAAAGCAGGGGAAAATAAAAGCTTACGCAAAATTAAAGGCCTCTGGGGGGAGATAGACACTGTCCCCTACTCTGTACTGCTCGCCCTTCAGGGTTGCCAAACCATAGAAGACTTTAGAGTCGCTCTTCTCATCCTCCAGGGGTTCATAGACACTAGGCACTTCCTGAATGTCTCGTTCCTTATTCCTTACACAGCTGGCACAGAACCTGCCATAAAACGTGTTAAAATGCATGCACAGAAAAACAGATCAGTAAGGACGAGGTCTAAAAGGGGCGCTCACTTATACTTGCGGTCCTCTGACGGTGTGACCTTAGGAGGAGACTCAAAGCGAGCACAATCACCATCATACAAGAGCTGATAAAAGAAGCTTTCGCCATCATCTTCGATCACTTTTATGTCATCATCCATTCCACCCTGAAAGCATACAAATATTAATACCTCCTGCCCAGTTTGTTATAGACAAATGTAGAGCAGATTCAGCGTCTGTACCTCCATGAACCAGTTCTCAGATGGAGCCTTATAGAGGACGTTGACCTTGCCTTGGACGAAACTCAGCTGCATATCTTCACACTCATCCACAAGGAAGAGCTCAAGAGGGTCCGATGACTCTCCAAGAACTGTATCAGTACCACGGCAAAACCAATGTGCATGAAACATCTTCTCACCATCCTCCCACAACGCCGTGATCCTATAGTTACAGGGAAAACATTGACTTACCAATTTAAGGCAATACGGTGCCAATTAAGGTGCCAAGAACCCAGATTTGCTTCAATAAAGGTTACCTGGCCAAGTAGAGGGGATGTGATGGGTCAGCAGTGCTGACAGACACACAGTCTCCCACCTCCACCATCTCATTCTCCACACACACTTTCATGTAGTACTCCTTCCTACCATCAGTCTGAAAGGACAACATCAATACTTCAAGTCCAGGAAATGGACATCCAGGTTCTTATTACATGACAGATCACATACCTTGACGGGCTCGCCCACCCAGCTGAGCTTATTCGTTGTCTGTTTTTTCTTCTTTGCCTGAGACATTTTCTTTGTCTCCTTAAGAACCGGCAACACTTCCTCCTCATCCATATTCTCATCGTCCTCCGCTTCTTTCACTGCCAGGTTGGGACATCTGGACAGGGGACAATACACCCATTTAGATTTATTCCGGCAAACAAATCCAAGGCCATTGAGCTGGATAACAAACTGGCAGGAAATAAAAGTGCTTCTCAAAAGGGTTTTCCTATTCTCACCCTGTACGACAGGGGGCAGCACAATGACTAAAGATGATTCTGCGCTTTATTAGCATTAGTCACAGCACTGAGCACAGATATGAAAAAAAAACAGACACGAGACTACAAAAAAAAAAAGGTAATGGCAGATTGAACCGACTGATTTAAAAGCACATCAAAGTCTGTTTCAGACACCAAAAAAAGCTCAAGACACAAATTAAAATATGGTTGAGACTTTAGATATTTCACTCCTTCCCGAGCAGATGTGTTGCTAACTAAAAGCAAAATTAATGTATAAATTCTTGCAGTATCTAGGGATGCTCCGATCCGCCTTTTTCGCCTCCGATAACTTTCTGTTGATGGCCCGCGCTCAACTTGAAGCAGCGCTGCTCAGACCGATGGGTGCGTCATCAAAGTACTGCGAGAGCTATAAGAGAGCGCGGACGTCTCCTTATGCTTTCTCTCGCCTTACTTTGATGTCATACACTGATCTGATCTTCAAGTCAAACACCTCTTTACTCTCACATGTCTGTGTAATCGCAGCCTCCGCGATTGTTAACTCGAAAATTTTCATATCACGATATTATCAGAAATGCAATTAATCGTTCAGCCCTAATAAAATCCATTAATTAAAAACATTCATATAGGTGTTTACGTAGATACTATAAAATTAAAATACATTTCTTTTGAATGTATAGCACATTTTTTAATAAGGCAACAACATATGATAGATACGATAGGACAAAACAAATACAGTGCAGCACGAACTGTTTTTATACAGTCTATGAGCACGAAGCGCTTACAATGTGCGCATGATGCGCTTGAAGCAACATGGATTCACAGCCTGGAACAAGTGGCTGTGAAAAATTCCGTGTTGCGTCACCACTTATCATTCTGCACACCGGATCCACACATTGTAAGCGCTTAGTGTTAAAAACTGCAAAGCACAAAGGGAAGAGAAATTGATGCGTAGTGCATTATATCTGTGCAACAGTTATTGAGCCTTTCTTTTAACAGTTTTAAATTGCAGTTACTGTGCACGTTAAAAACAATTTATAAGTCTTTTCTACGCCCGTGTTTTCTCACAGACATCCGGTAGCAAGTAACAAAACATTAAACTCCGACAAGATGATAAAGTCCTTTTTGCAAAATTATAGACATGTATTTACAAATCAAGTATAATGGGAACACAGAATGATCTTGGAGAGAGCTTTACCGAGCTGACTGCTGTAACCAAACGCAACCAGGGTTTAAAGGCTGAACGAATGACCGACAGCCACAGCGGAGAAAAGAGTTTATGTGAACTTTAATGTAAGGACTTAAAAATTCATATGTAGCTCACATTAAGCTAACATATGGCTTCAGAAGTAACAGAATAATTCGCAAAAAAAAAATAAATACAATTGATCGCCCTCTGATCCGTCGAAAAACGGCACTATCAGAGCCGATACCAGATATGAATATCGGATTGGCGCATCCCTAGCAGTATCTGTCCTGTAAGAACGGACACCCTCACTTAGGGCTGGGTGATTTCAGATTTTATCGATTAAAGGAATTCATTTTCCAACTCCCCTAGAATTAAATAGTTGAGCTTAACAGTTTTCAAATCCATTCAGCCGATCTCCGGGTCCGGTAGCTTTTTTAGCTGTAGCTTAGCATAGATCAATTAATCTGATTAGACCGTTAGCATCTCGCTCAAAAATAATTTTATAGTTTTCCTATTTAAAGCGGAAAGTAGTCTGTAGTTACATCGTGTACTCAGACCGACTGAAAATTAAAAGTTGCGATTTTCTAGGCCAATATGACTAGGAACTATACTCTCATTTACGCAGCGCCTGAACATATTCCCCAGCTAGGTAACTTCCAAAAAGCCCATTTTCAGGCGCTGCGTAATATCATTGCACCTGCTGCACCCACGGTACAGCAGCAAAGTTCCTTGATTACGCCGGAATGAGTGTATAGTTCCTAGCCATATCGGCCTAATCAGATTCAATGATCTTAGCTGTAGCTTAGCATAAAGTGCTACCACCAGACCCGGAGATCGGCTGAATGGATTCGAAAACAGTAAGACTGAACCATTTAACTCTAGGGGAGTTGGACAATTATTTTCAAAAATAGAGTTCCTTTAATTCGAATTTAATGTTTTGCCACAATTTTGAATCGGGATTTTGAATGAATTACCAAATTTCAGAATTAACACTGACAATATGCCAAGGATAACCGCAAAGAGAATGAACGTCCAACCACTGTCCGCGACGTGAATTACCGAACAGGCGCTTCCGCCGTGGGACCATAAGTAGAATATCTCGCTAGGTGCCATCACAACACTGTTGTGTTGACAAAGATGCGACATGGACATGAAGGAAAAACATGCATATGGGAACTGAGTCTTTTAACTTGATCTTTTCCTTTTTAGACTTGTCCGTTCATTGCATGGGTACCTGCAATAGACTGAGCGCACACAATTATACAATAAAACAAACAATTGAACAGCAGCACTGCTAAAAAAACCTGTAACTACTACTGTAGGTCTGATATTTCATGTTTGCATCATGATGACAGGCAGAAAACTGCTGTTCATTGTTTTTACAGAACATTCATAGTTATAGTCTACTGGTGTTATACCTTCAGTAATTTTGAATTTGAATTACCTTGACTTTAGAGATTTATTTATTTACATTTTCCCCTCTTAATTCCTGAACACATTACCTGATAAGTACAAGTTGTCAAGAGGTTATTATAGTTAATGCATCTTTTCTGCAAAGATACGCAAGTGTTTGTTTAACATTTACATCATGTTGACAACTTCATGTGTTGTGCACTCGGAATAGAATTTTCGTTAAATAGAGGGCTAATAAAAAAAAGTTACTGAATCATGTTGTAGTTACGTGTTCAAGTTAGCTATTTTAAATTGTAAAAGGAAAAAAAAAAAACTTGATATGGTATTTTTGGCCAAATCGCCAACCCTGAATACCCTACCTCACTATACAATAACTTTGAAAAATGTACGTCATTTATAAAAAAAAAAAAAAAAAAGATTTGTAAAAGCCAGTGATTACATAAAAGAAATTTAAAAGGAACAGGTTAACTGAATTTGTAGCCAAGACAAGAGGAATGGAGTGAGGAAAGATCAGTCCCAAACAAACAGTCGTGTTAGGCTTACAATTCAGAAACCAGCGACTGACATTTAGACTCATTTCACAACACATGGAAACAATACTACATTTTCACAAAGCAGAATGATTACTCAAGTATGAAGACTGCCCAGAGTTAGCATACCTCCTCTTCTGACAGGCCTGTTTACTTCTGCCACTGCCTCCAAACTTGATCATATCCTTACAGGCTGAACACTTGCCACAATCTGGTGCTTGACACACCTGAAAAATAGAGATATGATGCCCGTCTGGGTCACGTGGACATTGCAGGCATGGTTTGGTTGCAATAAAAGGCCATTTTTGGACAACCTACCTCACAGACACCACAACGGTGTCTCTTCATACCACCTCCATCCTTATTGTTCTGGTCAATCTGATCAGAGAAAAATGTGTCAAAGATTTGATAGACCAGTTTAGTGGTGGTGGCTTTAGTTGGGCCCTTGCTGTCCTTTTCAATCTTGGTGGGATGACGGATGGCTTGTCTTCTGGCTGCTCTCCTGAAGAACAAAATGAATGTAATGAGCTACAAATACACCAATTTAGATACACCGAGACCACAAACAGTCAAGGAAAAAAATAAATAAAATTGGAGCCATGCATGAAATATGTATGGCTGTCACAGGACACTGAATGGATTGACAGTCTGTCAAGACTGGGTGATTTAAATCTCACTTCAAAATCAGTTTTAAAGATCATCCGAGCAGCTCGGCTCTGTGCTTTACAGAACAAGGACATTCAGTTCTTTCAGAGGCTTAGTGCTTCTTAAATGGGCAACTTGTAAATTCAAACAATGGGAGCCTAAATTAACATCTGTTATGCAGAACCATGCAAGTCAGGAAGAAAAAAAAAAAGCTATGGAAAAAAAAGTTAGTTCTTATTACCCTCCCCTTTCAGCAAGTGAAGTAGTTTACCAACACAGGCTACTGCAGTTGAGCGTATGGGAAAATAAATAAACCAAGCCACACACACACACACTACAGAAACATCAGGCTTTACATACCAGTACAGCTGCCTGCTGCATTTGGAAAGTTTAGAGGATCATTAGAAACATGAGGAGAGCATGCAACAAGCACGAGTGAACCTTAACATCCCAACAAACCAATGAACGATTCTACCATAGCTTCAAGAAATGGTCCGCATATCAAAAGAAAATAGTTAAACTGTAGTCAAACGCATTTATCCACTTTACTAAAAGGTAAACAGTCAAATTTAACAAGCTTTGTGCTATTACAATGTCGCAGTATATGTAAACTAACAAACTGTTACCTGAACCAAAATTTGACTGGTTTTAGCAAAAATAGTCTCATCTGGCAGACTTGTGAAAACTACAGATTGCACTTCTGCATTTTTGTATCCCAGCTCAGACAGTCAGATTGAACCCAGTGCATGGCGGCTGTTGAAGTTTCCCTATCTTTTTCACCACAGCCCTTTTTGTTATGTAGCGCTGATGTTTACTGCACAGACAGCCAACTTCTCGGGGTATTTGCAGGATTTTTTTTTAAAGCCCAAATTGAAGACTACCTTTAAGAGCTGCACAAATAAAATTAATACCATTGTGAGCAGGTTAGGGCAATGTCTACGATAACAACTATTAACATTTAATAAATGTAAAAAAAAAAAAAACATGACTTACAGTTCAGATACAGGTGAGAAAATGATCAATTTTACATTCAGACTTTAAACTTTTTTAAATGGATGAGTAAAAAGTATTTAAAAAGGGGTGGTTCATTGCGATTTCACTTTAACGTTGGTTAGTGTCTAATGTTGCCGTTTGATCAAACAATATCTGCAAAGTTGAAGCTGAAAGTTCAACGCAAACGGAGATATCATCTTTTAAATTCTGGCAGTTTAATGCCTACAAAAACGGCTCGTAGGGACTACAACAAGTTACTTCCCGGGTGCGTGACATCACAAACCCAGATAAACCCCGCCCCCAGGAAAAGGCAGCAAAGGGGGCGAGGCCATGCGCTGCTTTAGAGAAGAGAAAACTAGGTGCACGTAAAAATCTGTTCATATGAATCGCGATTCTGTCTTCTAACGATTCTAATGGATTCACAAAATCAATGCTCTAAAGCAGCAGTTCTCAATACTGTTCCTAGCATCCCCCTGCTCTGCACACGCTCTCTCTCATTCAGCTCAGCTCCAACAATGAACCGTTACAATTATACACTTAATTTCCACACAGCTATGAGAAGCATTAAACATGGATGCGCGTGCAGTTGCCGTATGTATTAAAGTTTAATCAGGATAAAAACTAAAAATATATATATATATATATATATCTATAGAGAGAATATATATTATTAATTATATATTAAAAGGAACATAAGCAGGCGCATTCAAACACAGCGATCAAAAGTCTGGACAACAACAAATAATAGCACTACATTAAAGCGTCTTGCACAGTTCTGCATATTCTTCAATAATATCTCTGTTCTCTAATCAGCTCCAAATCTGATTAGCATATTAAGATGCTAGTGGTTACAATAACCGGGAGCACATGCGCAGAGCCCTTGAGGGGCGGGCGTTTAGAATGCGCTAGAAGGCGGTTAGCATCAAAACACATTGGGCTAGCTAACAAATCAGAGCCCATCTCCTATTTCTGAGGTAGGGGCTTCATAAAAGCAGGAAATTATCAGCGTGGTTCTCAGAGAAGGGACAGAGAGGTGTGGAATAAAAGGTAAATGTGAAAAATAATGGACTTAAAAAAAAAAAAAACGAAGCATTAAAACGTTAGACTGCACCCCATAAACAATCAAGCCTAGAAAAAACAAAAAAAACAGTGAACCACCCATTTAAACAATTGTCAATCAATTAAATAACATTTACGGTCTTAATAAATTCGATTTTTATAATGCATTATCTTGTCAATCCACCAGTTCACATTCACAGCTCTGCACGTTTGCCACGTAAAAACGGGTTGATTTTCACACTGGTCTAAAACAGCAGACGTCTCATTGAAAATGCATATTCCTTCTCTGCCAGCATGTGGAGCTTTTGGAATGGCAGAAATATAGCCGTTAACATGTCAATAATAATCTCTGCTTGCCAATTTGTCAGTTTCATTAGCATTGGATGTCCAAGTACATAAAGAACATTAAAAACCATTATCAGGCTCTTTGCACATCAAGGACAGAAACACCCATCATTAAAGCTGCACACATCTGCAACCTTTTGGTGGCATTACGCCAAGGACTAGTAAACGTACCAGGCAATTACCAAAAAAAAATAAAAGAGCGTAGGCTTTCAGGTTAGTTTAACAGGTATAAAATACAGTCTAAAAACCTGTGCACACTGTTCTTTTAATTATAAGCAGTCCCCATTATATCGGTCATTCATTACTCCGTGCTCATAATAACATCCAGAAGTTTCACTATGAAACTTACCTCTTGCCCAAGGTAACACCAGCCAGCTTGATCAAGTCTCTCATACAGGGAGTGATGATGATGGGCTGCTCGTCCGAGTCTCCAGCCTCATCATAGCTCTCCATCTGCTCCACCACAAACTGGGCATGGCGCAGAAGTGTGTCCTCTGTGAAGCGGTTGAAGTTAAGCCCAGCAGGTGGAACAGTAGTCTAAGGACATAAAGGAACAGGTCAGCACTGCTACCGATGGGACCAGACACACACACACACACACACACAAAGACCATGTCAAGCAGCTCACCTCAATTTTGTTCAGCAGATCCTCATATGTGGCATCTTGGTTCTTCTGGAGAAATTCAACCACAATCTTGCTCATGTAGATCTTCTCCTGCATCAGAGCAAAAATGAGAGAGTACTCCTCACTGGGGTCCATTAGGATGTAGTCAGCAAAGGCTGTGGAGAAGAAATAAAACTGGTTGGATCTCATGTGCATGGACTAATCTGACTAGGATGAGACAGATTACTTCAGGAAATACTTGCCTGTGGTAAAGCCAATTAAAGCCTTCTCCCCACCATCAAAACCAGTGATCCACCAAGCATTGATGGGACCAAGCTTCTTGGCAGGAACCCCACCTAAAGAGAACAATTGCAAACAATGTAATCTACACTTAACCATAAAATTAGGGTTGCTCCGACTGATAGCCTACCAATCACTATCGGCTGATAATCGCTTTGGGATGATTGATCGGCAGTCTCTATAAAGGCCGATCTCAAGTTGACAAGCCTGCTGTGAGAGGTTTGGCACAACATGCAGCGGCACAGTCTCAGTCTGGCTTGGGTGAAATTATAATGCTGAGGTACAGTTCATTTCGTCATTAAATAATTTAAAAGTAGCTAATTTGAAAACTTTGAGACAATTTCACAAACAGCACGAGTGAATCATTCATAAATGCGCAAATGGCTCACTCACATGCATCTGGTATAAGCGAGCTCACGGTTAACACAGGAATTGTCAAAATGGAGGCCGTTCGAACATCCACTAAAGCTTATAAAATTGCATTTCTTTTTCATTCTTGCCAGTGTTTAACCATCAAACTGAGCGCTCCCGGAGGACTGAGCTCTCAGGCACTTGCAGTGCACACACATAATGCCAGGTTCAAATTGCTCCGTTTGCAGTGCATACATGGTGCATATTTTTTTTTTACGCGCTCATGTTAACAGATTAAAGCTGCACCCGGCAGTGCGTTCCAGGAGCGGTGCGTCTGCAGCAGTGCAGAGATAGTTTTCCCCCCCCCCCCCGCCCCTCACTCCCCCCTTTTTTTTTCCCCCCCCCCCCGCACATGAGTCCATTTTGCTGCGTTGCAAGCGTGATTAAAAGTAACAGCACATTGTTTGCAGAAAATATGAACATGGATTGACACGAAAATTTAGTAATTACATCATAAATGCATATTGTTAAAGTCTACTGTGTTTCAGTCAACATAGGATATGGCTTTTTGGCTAGGTTTAAAGGGAAAGAGCACTTTTAGATAAACAAGGCAATAATAGATGGCACTCGTGGAGGTAGGAAAACAAAGTTCTTTATAAACCGCAGGATTGCTTGTAATAAAGATTTAAATGCAAAAGAAAAGGCAGCAGAGCTGACTATTTCGGTCAATGGCAAAGTCGTATCACAAACATTCTAAATTTAAAAAGTAGCTTAAATGTTTTGCCACTTGGTTGAGCAACTTAATCTAGAAGTAAATGCAAAAGTAAAAAGCATTGAATAATGTGTTTCTAATATTTATTGTGTTTAAACACGTCTATGAAAGATTGTATTATCTACTGCACGGTGTAAAAAAAGAATCAGTGCTGAAAAAGCATTTTAAGTAACAATGTTTGGATTTGAAATCAAAATAATGGCTAAATGGGTGTGTAGTAAACAGCCACGACAGGGTTTCTACAGACATGAACAAGTTAAATTTAAGACCTTTTTAATACCACCTTATATTAAAATTAAGACCTAAACCTGTATTGGAAATACACATACCCATTAATTACATAGGTAATAAAATATGTTAGAGAAAACAAACTATCATGGTTAAGAATTATATTACTACGATATACAGTGAACTTTTCATGTCAGTAGAAAATATTCCATACAAAATATCCCTGCAATATAACTGCATCACTGAGATTTTTGGTTGAGTAAACAATTTATTCTGAAGCAATATTTTCATCAGTGTTCTATCAGCTTTTACATACTTAAATCTGCATATTTACCTTTACAAAGGCCTATTTTTAACCTTTTTAGATGTATGCATCATCTTACATGTCAAATTATTACAATTTATCAATAAATTCAATATACACTATAGGGCTGCTACCAGTCAGATTAAATAATTTACACTGCAAATAATAATTACAACGGCAATAAATAATGTTATGAGAAACACTCTAAATGAATATACAAATAAGTAATGTTAAGCAGAAAAATGCATACTTTTCAACATACTTCTCAACTAAACTACCAGTAAGTTTTGGTAAGACACTTGATGAGTGAGTCATTCATTCAACTGACTGAGTGTGTTATGCTGGTATCTTTAGGAGTCAGCTGTCACGAAAGTCCTTAAGTTTTTTTAATTCTTCATATTCTGTGTGGTGGTCAGATAGAAATTAATCTTTTTCAACAAGTTTGTTGATTTTAACCTTTATAAAGCCATTTTTCTATAAATGTGCATTATCTAAGTGTGTCAAATTCTTACATTTAATCAATAAACAATAATAAGACATTTGGGGCGGTTACCAAGCAAATTAAATCAGTATCAACAAAATTCATCTTTGCAATCCAGACATAAGCTGCACCTGAAGTGGCATTCAGAAGTATTTACACACTGTTTAATGCAGAACATGAATGCATTTAACCTGCGGTTACAAATGCATAAATAATGTTTTCATATATTAAACAAAACATTGAACACCGATATTTGAAATAATAATTAAAAAAAAAAGATACTTTAAATGGTGAAATTAAAACCGCCAGTAGGTGGCAGCAAGTCACTGTTAATAAGTGAGTCATTGCGATTGAACCGAATCATTTAAACGAATGCTTCATTCAGGAACGAAACAGCGTCATGTTGCTCAGAGACGCAAAACAGCGCTGTGGCTTTATTTTTGTTGGCGAAAGTGCGAAAACAGGCAATATGGTGTCTAAAACGCAAGTCTTAATAAAACTTAGTTCATTGAACTGTTGTTAAAAAAAATAAAAAATAAAATCACAACTCTACGGTAATTGAGAACAAAAAAAACTGCACTCTTCATGTGAAATTGATTTAACTATATGAAGTGGTATAAATATACACATTTTCTGGCCACCATGTCTTGAATTTGTGATGATTCTGAATATTGTAATACTGAATCATGCAGCGAAAGAGCGCACAATAAATGCGCACGCGCAATAGGGACTTCTGTAATGCGTGCAACTGTGGGGTTTTGAATTTGGGTCGTCAGAATAGATCAATTGTCATGGTGTTACTTAACTATATCATGTTATGAATAAACTAAACATTTTGAATTTTACCTCCGGGTGGTGCTTCGAGTTTTGTGTGCCGTCACGATCATTTGTTCTGAAGTTCGAGACAAATAGAGTGAGTCTGCGAGACCTGTATTTGTATTTCTGCAACTTACTGCAAGTCTGAGACGCATAATTTACCGCTCTTCGGTCGGCTAATGATTGGTAATAGTCATAGGTCCATCAGTCGGAAGAATTTTAGCGTACTGTGACAAAATATTTAGAACCCATCGAAGCGAATTAACACATTAAGAATAAGGCCGTATATTAGGAAAACATTATTAGAGGGTTTTAAGACTTAAGGACACGCGGACAATTCTGCACGGATATTTGCAGACCTGTACTTCTGCACAGCTTACTACCACACCATGGACGACTCTAGGAGACCTGGGCATATTGAAACGCCATTGCTAGTAAATTTTGGTTAATCGCCAGAATTAACTTGTAACCATGAACTTAGGAATGGTGCTCTTTTTGGTCATTCAGTGTTCCTGTAAAAAACAAACACTGATAAGATTATTATTATAATTATAATACAAATTCTAATAAGAATATATAAAAATAAGAATTAATGAGCTACTGGATTCATGAATATTAATCGGGTTGTGCACACGTTTGCTCAAACCGATTCGCTGAAATCAAAACAGGGACAATAATAGGCGAGCGCCAGCCAATGAGATTGCCATTTGCGCATTAGTTCCGCCTACTACAGGAAAACCCGGCAGTTATTAAAAGCTGAAGAATTCCAAAGGAACTGTTATTTTTACAGGCAAATACAAAAAAGTATATCGTTTACATGTAGCGCATCAATGCTGCATGTTATGCAAGACTCTCGCTCGCTCTCTGCGCGTGTGAGAGAAAGCAGAGTCGTGCACCTTCACACTAGATTTTACGTTACACCAAATACACACACACACAGGTGCGCTGCACATCCATTCAAATGAGCTGAAAAATAGCACAGATCGCTTGACGGAGAGTAAAACTCTGAAGCTCTCAGTCAGTGCTAATAATATACTCGGCCTCCAACTACTACTGGCGAGTAAAATTGAGACATTATCGAGACACCCGTGGCCTAATATTGACATCAATGTAGTTGCCCAGAGTGAAGATTTAGTCACATATGCCAGTGATTTACTCGCAATGTAGAGGGTTGTGACTGCATGCGCAATGCAAACGGAGTATGTGTGAACCTGGTGTAAAAGGCCGCCTCGCATACAGCTCACGAAATCAGGCTTGTGCGGTGTAAGCTATTGTGCAACAATTGCACGATTGTAAAAACAAATGCAGTGCATGATCAAACATTTAGGTGAGAAATCTAGATTTGGTGATCGAATCAGCAAATACTGCTTTCTCTGATCGGCCTCAAAAATCCTGATCGGAACACCCAATCTAAAAATAGCAAAAATTGTCGGTTTCATTGTAAAGAAACTTGGGACATACCATCCATGCATGGGTTGTCATCGTAAATGGGTTTAACAGCACAACTAAAGTACAACTCCACATTTTTCTCAATAAGGCCAGAGTCAAATGGACACAGGTGTCCACGCTTGTCATACACACTGTGAATGAGAATTGTAATGTCAGTCAAATAATTGGAGAAAAACAAAACCACGAATACCATTCAGAACGATGCATTTCTTCTTATTACCTGAAGTTAGTAATCTTGTGCTGGGGCAGATCTTCATAGCTTTCAAAACCATCTTCATTTGCATCAAAGAGGGATAGACGCTCATCAGTCAACATCTCTGGTTCATCCAACTACCAGAGACAAATCATATTCAATATTAGTGTTGCAAAGGCATTAGTCAACTTTAAAATACAAATGTGGATCAGTTAAGAGTTCCCCAAAATGAAAATTGACGTTATTTACTCACCCTCATGATGATCCAAACCCGCACAAGTTTTTCTTCTGTTGAACAGACAATTTGAAGAATGCTGGTAATAAAACAGTTGGTCCCCCATTGAGTTATTTCTTTCCCCTACAATAGAAGTCAATGGGGACCAACAACTGTTTGGTTCTTCAAAATGTTCTTGTGTTCAACGAAGAAACTTACAGATTTGGAACGACACGAGTGAGTACATGACAACTTTCATTTTGGGGTGATCTATTACTTTATATACCCAATTAAAGAGACATTGATTGGCAGCAGCCAAACAAACACTACATAACAGCGCAAGGCATAACAAAACTCACAGCATCATCAGGATCGCCCTGGAAGAACTTGAGGTCTGAATCATCCAGATACTGCCTGCAGTCAGGACATTTTGGTGGAGGGGTCTAAAATGCAGATTAATGAGATTCATTTGGTGCATTAAACTTCAAGCAGCAGCATAAATGGGGAATGAAATGAGCGTCACCTTGGCTGCAGACACAGGCTTAATTTTGTCATTAGTAGTGTTCTCAGTATCAGGCCTGAAAGCGGTAGGGGATAGGATTTATTAACCTCACAGATTCCTTACATGGGGAGCAAACCTGGTTTAATTTGACTAACGTGGAACTCACTTTTCAGCTTCTGTTTTAAGGCGTTTCTCTTCACGGACCTTGACCAGGGGAAGAAAAATTGTTCTTATTAAAATATTTCCATGGATACCTTAAAACCGCATTAACCGTCAAATCTTTACCTCCTCTGTAATATCTTCCTCAGGCTTCACTTCTGCCTCACCATTTGTGGGTTCTCCATTCAACTCATCAGACTTGCGTTTTGGGCTATTGGAAGGTACAACACCCATTTATAAACTGACCAAAAACTAGGGCTGCACGATTAATCGCAAGCGATATTTAACGCGCATCTTATCAGTAAAGCCGGTTCTGTAATCAGCGGTAAATCATCATCACCACGTGCTTTCAGATGGAGCAGCATTAACTACACAGAGCCGTTGTTCATGACGAGCTGCGCCAAACCACGTTCCATATCGTGCGATTTTGAGCGCAGCTCGCCAGTAATCAACGGCTCTGTGTAGTTAATGCTGCTCAATGTGAAAGCTCGCACGAGATGGAGATTTACCACCGATTACAGAACCGGCTTTCTGACAAGATGCGCGTTAAATATCGCATGCGATTAATCGTGCAGCCCTACCAAAAACTAATACAAACTCAATCGGATTTCAACTGCCCAAGCACAAAACTGCCATTTCACATCAGATCTGCACAAGAGCACAACACTTAATGTTGACTTACACTCTAGAGAACATGGAAAGGATAGTTGGCTGTTTTCCAGAGTTGCGCGTGACCCTGGTACTGGCTGGAGATTCTGTGGGGGAATAAAATGCACCATTTATAAAGTCTAAATATTCTACATCCAGCACACAATGTAGAGATGCAGCTGTAGAAACATATCGAGGGTAATTAAAAGCTGTAAACCCCTGCAACTCACTCTTGGGCTCAGAGTCTGCTTTACTGCGACGGCCGCCCCTTCCCTTTGGGGCACTGGGAGACTTTATAGCATCTCCTTCCTCCCAAGTATCCATAGCGCCCTCCTGCTCGCCCTTGTCTTTGGGAGACCCATTTTCTGAGAAGCCGTTTGAATGTCTGTTCTGCTCCACTCCTTCATCCTCCTTGACAACTCCCAGAGCCGTCTTCAGCACGTCCTTCACCTCTGACATGTAAACCTCCTGAACAGAAAGACACTCAAGTTGAAGCACAAGTTCTCATCTGTTGTAGACGGGAGAACTGAAAGGGCAGCGTAACTCACAGTGGAAAGCTCGGAGCTCTTTAACTGGTCCTCAAGGATTTTGAGCTGGTCCTGAGTATCAGTGTGCAGGAACTCCTGCAGTAACCTGAGCTTTTCCTTTACACACTCCTACACAATGAAAGAAAGAAAACTGTGCAGTCAAGCTACAAAAATGAAGAAATTCACTCATGCATTTGGCAGATGCTTTAAATCAAGCATTCAAGGGAAATGTTAACATTTTATCAGTTCTTGCTTTCCTTGGAAATCAAACCCATTAACTTAGCATTGCCATGTTCGACTGTTTGAGCTACAGGAAACTCTTATATTAAAATAAAACAACAATAATTTTTACAATACTTCACACATAAATCTAAGGCACGTTTCTCATTATCTTTGGATATAAATGTTGGAATGAAATAAGACAAGAAAAATTGTGCCTTTAAGACTTGATCAAATAAATAAATAAAGAGGATGTGTTGGACCAGATAGACAGTGGTGGCCAAAATTGTTAAAACACTTGGCATATTAAAGAGGTTTCAGTTGTTTTTGCTGAATTGGCCATTACAATCCCCATAAAACAAACTATTGCCTGAACTACCAGCGTTGGAAGGAATCTGCTATAACATTGAAAACGACAGACTGGCCCCTTAAAGTCCGGACTTTGAAATTTGGGGCGAGTTGGAAAATAAACTGGACAGATCCATTGCGCATTCAAAGGAAAGCCTTTGGCTTGAGCTGCAGAAGGCATGGGATCTCAGTGCTGAATTTCTCAGGAAATATACTGACATGAATGCCAGAAAGATGTGCTGCTGTAATTGCTGCAAAAGGTGGACACAGTCAAAAGTGGATAAAAACAGTACGACTCACTTCATCTGATATTTGTTGTGCTCCGAGCAACCATCTGCATGTTTCACGAATATTATGAAATTAAATCATGTTTTGGAGGCAAAAAAAAAAAGTAAATATTTTCAGATCTGTCAGGTGTTCTAACAATTTTGGCCACCACTGCATGGCAACACTAAGACGGTTGTTAAATTACTAACTTACAATACATGAAGGCCATATTTTTTTGCCAGATTTCTGTGAGATGCCTACATGTTTAAAAAAAAATAATCTCACCAACAATCCTCACCTCATTTGACAAACTGTCTCCACCTTCATCCAGCACCTGCAGCCTGGGAAAATGAAGGTAAACATCTCATTAACATTACACAGCACCCAACATCAAAATGACTCGACATGCAATAAACATTTTACAGTCTAACATTTAATCTTAACAGTTTTCTCATCAGCTGACAGTCTTCGTCTCAGATGAGTGAGCCATCATGGGATTACGCATACAGCCAAAGTCGGTGTTTATTTTGTTATTACCATCACTTTTGATTATCCTGTCGTAAATAAACTACACTAAACGCAGGAGGAATCAGTAACGTTAGTTAGGAGTCGAATGAATTGTGCAGTGATTGAGTAGAGCGAGACAGGAGGCGGGCAGAGCTATACTCGGACACATGTGTATTTGGCGCCAAATGTAGTCAGACTGACACCTGCGAGTCCGTTCGTATCAAAACAACCAGCCGCCGCATGTTTTACCTCCACACGCGAGCTGATGGCGGGTAACCTTACAGCATTTGTAGCACGGCTAAATGCTAACTAGAGTACACATTTAACATGTTTTACATCTCCAAACAGCACATCAAACAGCGGCTGTTGTGACGTGATCAACGTGTAAGAAAGCCCGCGAATGTGCAAACTATGACACACAGTCTATCCTTAGAGTTGCATTAAGGCAAATACAGCACCGTACCGCTCCTTGACATCCTCTGGCAAAGACAATGAGGTCCTGGTAGGCATTTCAAGTTCGAGTTTGATCAAAGTAAACGACTATTTAAAAACACGATTTAAAACTACAACAGATAATACGGCGATTAAGATTTGACAGCGCTCACTGGAGGGGCTTTATGAATTGTCGCTAGCAGCTGAGAAATACGCGCGGGCCGCTTTTTCGCGCGGAAACGCTGGTGGGTTGGACGCTACCACTAATTTAAAGTATGGGGGTCGAATGTGTCAAATGAGTTGTGCGTTTCTAGTTTGGTTTAAACTGTTCAGATACATTATTTTGAGTATATGGAAAACGTATTAGTGTTATGAAATATAAACTTTAAGAGTGAAAGAATACGAAATCTTAATTTGTTTTCAAGGATTATTTTCGTGTGCACCCCTTCTACGGCTTCAGAGACTCAACCTATATGGGATGTACCACATTTTGCTTTGCCTCAGGGGTGCAAATTCACTCCTCATTTCTCTTCCAGTGTAAATATTTAACATTGTCGGTGACGGATAGAAATCTGACACCCAGCCGACCAGTTCGATTGGTTTATTTAAATTAAGTTCATATTGTGTTTAGATAGTATTTATATTGACTATATTTGAATTACAGTGTTATATTACTTAAATAATAAATTATTTAATCATTTAATAAAGTATGCAAATGACCTTTAAACAAACCAATGCAGCGCTTTGAAATAAAGGTACCTAAAAATCAATACAAAATAAAATGAACACTACATTAAAGAAATACAGTAACAGCAGCATTTCCAGCATGTGTATTCTGAAAGTGTTCAAATGTGTTGTGATTTAAATTTTCATACTGAACTATTCAAAAGAAAAGATGTTATACTAATAACTAATTTGATCATAAACCAAAATCATAACATCTACATATGTATACAAATATAGCATAACTTAATAATAAAGAAATAACAGTTAACAAGCATGTTAGTTTAGATTTGATCTGAGACTACTCTATTTTTCATTTTGTGACCTAAAGCAAATGTTGTATTACATCCAACTGTATTATATTAAAATGTATTAAATTATTAACATTTTGAAATAATTAAACTAAAATGTAGATAACTATTTATATATTTTTTTTAAATCAAATTCACTTTATATTGTTTTTTTTGTAATAAAATTAAGAAATGAAGATATGCTTCAATGGCATGTTTTTCTTTGTCTGTCTTTCTTTTTTTCCACCTCCTCTTGTGATATGGCATGATGGGCCAAAACAAAGGTCATCAAGGGGCAACATGGGCCCTGGTTTTGGGCATCTCTGCTTTAAAATAACTACAATAGTTTGACAAAATCATTCTCATCCTGTGATCATAATCATGTAATCTTCGTTTAACCCACAGATGGCGCAAAAGGCCAGTACATTTTTTAACATATAACATATTCTTTGTCTGACCACACGGTGACACTCTTGTACAGCAGTTGTAGTTATTGCTATGGGTGCGGGTCTTCTCAGAATAAACATGTTCTCATATATATGCCGGGTGGAGTGGGAGTACAGAATGGTCGTTAATCACAAAGACTGTTCTGAAAACAACTGTATATGTTTGCAGCTGTTTCAGTATGGCTGATGTCACTTCCTGCTAACTCTTGGCCATATTCCCAGCTGTGTAGTCTCCCAGGGTGGATTGCTGTTCCCGCCCAGGAATTTTAGATGTTTGACAACAACCAGGCCAGACCATCCTTAAACCCACTCAGTCAGAGTTCACAATCATTTTTTAAAGGTCATGCCGACCCAGCCAATGGCCTCCCAGACACAGCTTGCCCATAATGCCATTCCTATTGATCTCTCATCACACTCCCTTCTTTCCTTTAAAACCCTTCGGCTAAACATCTGCACTCCCACAAAACTTTGGAACTGGCACTTATTGGACTGTCAGAAATCAAGGCCAGCAGTTCTAAGCAATATTGCTTTTGCGAATAGATTCATGTCCTAGCGAGTCGGGCCTTAACCATGTTCGTGCATGTTAGCATTTAGTTTCCCTTTTTTATTGTCTAGTCAGATTTCTGTAATATGGGGGATAAAGCTCTTTTGTTCAGATTGTTAACTCAATACTGCGTAGGACTGAAATTCAAAACAAATGACGTAGTGGCATTAATCACTTCTGTGTCACGCACACAACAACCGCCTCAGAAGTTACACTTTTTGGTGTATGCTAATTGCTAAAAGCATGTGTGAAACCAGGACCGTCCTTAGCTGACGTGGGGCCCGGTGTGATGTAGGGAGTGGGGCCCCCCTCGGTGGGGGGTGGGGTCCCCCTTGGTCCGCACCAGTTGCACCCCCCTAAGGACAGCCCTGTGTGAAACTATCTAGATATTTTCAACTACAACCTTACAAAATATAAAACCAAGAACAACAACAAATGGCACATTTCTTTGCATTTCATTTATTTTTATTAAAAAAGGAATGAACTAATGTGTATGTACCTACATTAGTGTTTGGGATTGTACCGATTTAGCACAGGTAGCTTGCTACTAAAACAAAAGGCTATTGCACACAAGACATTCTATACGTATACACAATACATACATACTGTACACAGATACATACATACATACTTTCATATATTTATCATATAAAACAAACATTGTTCCACAGGGTAGGCAATGTTTTACATTGAATGGAGTGATAAGGATGCTCACACAGGCTTAAACTCTTCATGCATTAAAAAAAGAAAGGAAGAAAAAAACAAAACACATTAGGCCGGTATTGGAAGAGCTGCCAAAGTGCTTTCTCTGCTGAACTAAGGCGATCAGCAGAGGAAACTAAAACATGTTGGGATTAAACGGCGACGATTGTGCGAGTGAAAGTGTTGGACTGATGA
Source organism: Sinocyclocheilus anophthalmus (assembly GCA_018155175.1). Taxonomy (NCBI): domain Eukaryota; kingdom Metazoa; phylum Chordata; class Actinopteri; order Cypriniformes; family Cyprinidae; genus Sinocyclocheilus; species Sinocyclocheilus anophthalmus. The sequence continues at coordinate 51,197 of JADLZN010001698.1, forward strand.
TATTAACGTATGAGAAGATCAAGGTCAGTCCATAGCAACAGGAAGAAGCATTGGAAAACACCGGACTTCCTGTAGTTACAGGAAGTTTAAAGTTTCTTCAGAAGACTTGTGACCCATTAAAAGACAGCATATATGCCTTCAAAAGAGAGAAAGGCATGCTCAGTTTGTCTTAATCTCAGAGTTTCCGGTCTTATCAATGGTGTATTGATTTCAGTTAACTTTAAATGTCGTTAAGACTTCACAGTGAGTGCCCGTTCTTGTTGCTGCAAGCTCAATAATCAACAGGAGAACAATGATGTTCGGTAATACTGTCGATCAGCGAAAATGTTCGCTCGTAACACTTCATTCTTATATTCAGTTCCATTCGTCAAGAGGGCACGAAACGAAGCACACGCTGCCGTGGCGACGCTACGGCATTGTCATGCCAACACAACCAGCGTTTACATAGAGAGAAACTCATATCAGGAATTCAGTAATCACATTCTGATTGTGCTTTCCTCTTAGGACAAATTAGGAATGTTAAAAAAAAAAATTGTAAGGGACAGTGAGTTAAGATGGTCATAGAGGAGTAACATTGACAATTGTACATAGGTTTGCCATACATATAAGTTTTTACACAGGTTAGACTTTCATGCAATACAATGAAGCGGAATACTTTTATTGTCAAACGGTAATCAAAGGGTGTTATGTATATCAAATAATTCGATAAATACATTAGGTGAGGTTCTGCAAGCATGCATGGTAGTTTGGCTCACATGGAGTGCATTGTCAATCCTTACATTTCATCTGTCCACTCGAATCTCTGAACCAGTCTACTTGAGGATAGGATACAACTTGTATGTGACTTCTGGTAGCTTGGTCAGCATATGAGAAGCATGCAATCCCAAGCTGCCTAGAAGTCTACAAAGTGCAACTTTGATTTTTTATGTTTTGTCAAAGAGCTTAAACACATATTCCTATTTGAATTTGGCTTTCTTTCATTTGCCTTAAAATGCCAAATACGTGGTAAGGAACTTTTGCAAGGATAGAAGCAACAAAGGACACATGGGAGTTCTGGTAGCACAGTTCTACTCTACAGTAGAACTCTAGCACAGAAATCTACTCTAAATGTCCGAGTCCAAAGACATTGAATGTGATTCTCGTTTCATCCATGAGCTCTCTGAACACTTCCATCTTCTGTGCCTTGCCTCCAAGATGGGGTCTCCCCTTATCTTCAAACACCTGAGGAGACGAAATCAGACACAAGTAGTGCAGTCCTGCATGATGGGAATTGACTGATGTTCGTGTTTGTTGGTGCAGTGCTCCATTGAACTCGAGCTCTTGAGTGGCACCATGCAGCGGTGAGGAGGCCGGCCACAATTGAGCAGCCCCCAGCAGCAAAGCACCCTGAGGAACTCCTTCCTCATGTCCTTACTCCTCAAAGTGTAGATCAGCGGGTTCAGTGCCGAATTCAGTGTGGCGAAGCTAAAGAAGACGGCACCATTGTTGAGGATAGGACACTGTTCCATCGTACAGGAAGTGTCCAAGAGAAGGATGGTGAAGGCGGGCAACCAACAGATGATGAAGACGCCCAGCACGATCGTAACAGTCTTCAGGAGAGCGTAAGCTGGAGAATTGGTGGCCTCTTGGTGGCTGGTACGCACAATAAGGTAGATGCGAACGTAAAGGATCACAATGGACAGCAAGATGACGGTAAAGATGGTGACGACAAACAGGATGTAGTATCGGGAGTTGAGAGGCAGGACAGCGGAGCAATCCCCCAGGTTATTAATACAGTTCCAGCCGATAATAGGAAGACCTCCCAGAAGGATGGACATCACCCAGCACGTTCCAATCAGAATGAACATGCGGCAAGTTTTGTTGGAGCCATAAACTTTGACCTTGGTGATGGCGATGTAACGCTCTATGGCGATGGCCAGCAGGCTGAAAACTGAGGCAGCCAGTGCGATGAAAGCAGTCCCTTCTCGTATGAACCACTGGACAGGCACCAAATGAAATGTCCTAGGGCCTGACAGGAAGATGTTGGCAATATAAGCGGAGCCAGCCAGTAGGTCAGAGAAGGCCAGGTTTCCGATGAAGAAGAACATGGCCGAGTGGAACTTCTTATTGCGAAACACGGCAATGAGCACCAGGAGGTTTTCCAAGATGATGATACTGCAGATTATGACAAATAAAATGTTCAGGGAGCTCAGGCTTTGTTTACTCTCTGTGCGGTCTTTTAATTCCTTCTGGCTCATGTTCTTGGCAATGCGATAGTGGACCTCTATGAGGGTCTTGTTGAAGTACTGGGAGTATTTGCTCATGGTGACAGTTTGGCAAAGTCCTGCAACGGTACGGCCAGTAGTCATTCAGAGAACAGCTTGTCTGGGCTTGTCTGGGCCAGCAGGGGCACAGGAAATGAGACGCCCAGCCCGAAGTCACGTCTCAGGGGCCCAGGAAGCTCCTCGGTGTCACCTGGAAACAAACACAAAACAGAACGATTACTGCCAGGCCAAAGGTAAAAAGGGACTAATCACAAGTCAAATTTAAACTTAAAAGGGCTGTAATTTCTGCGCCAAACAATCTGTTTGAGTGGGCCGAGCATTACATTAACCGGTTTGGACAGGACTATCTGTGTGTCCAAACAATGGAAGATGGGGGAGTGTTCGTTTAAATCTAGTTTTTGCAATCAAAGCTGGTCAGCAGTGTTAATTTCGTTGACGAATAATTTTCATCATTTTTTGTCACCACTGAAAACGAGGCGATAACGAAATAAAAACTCTTTTTGAATGACAAAAACAATGCCGAAAATCTATTGACATTTTTTCAAACTAATAAAAACGATTAAAATGTTAGGGAGGGGCGATTGGACAGAAATCCAGTAAGAACAAATCTCCTGCATGGAAAGGAGGGGAGATGCGCGCATTTGAACTGTAACTCTCTGAACACAAGTTTGCATACACTTGCTGCACGTCTCATAAAATGTAAAAAAGTCAGCGTCTGGGAGTAAGAAAGAGCAGACATATGGATAAATTTGAAAAGTGTGATGACTGTTCAACTGCAACACCCGCTGATTGCAATGATAGAGCTTGGAATAGCCAGGACAATTTTTTATATAACTCCGACTGGATCCATCTGAAAGAAGAAAGTCATATACACCTAGGATGCTTCGAGGGTGAGTAAAACACAAGCCAATTTTCATTTTTGGGTGAACAAACCCTTTAAGTGAATGCAAACTGTTGTGAGAATATCGGATGCGAGTACCAGTATATTGAATCCGTTTGCATTCAGTCTTAAAGGGACAGCAGACTAATGTATTTGCTGTTGTCTCTGTCCTTATTGTTAACGAATCAACAAAAGTTAATTGCTCACCTAAATTACTCACTGCTCTTGAATGAATCACTTTAGTAGCCCTAATAAGGATTAATCTAATTTTAATGTATATAAATATATATGTCAGCTTGAAAGAATGAAGGATGTTGTATGCCATTGTTATAAAGAATACATATTATATAACCATTGGTATTTCATTTGGTATTTCAAAAGAAGACCATGTTCTTTGAGAAGTGGTTTTTTTAAGTGAGGAAAGACAGTTTTTTTTTTATGTGTCAAAGCAGTTAAATCTGTGTCTACATTCATTGCACGTTCAAATCATTCATATTACCAGATGTTTTCTCCGGGAATACATTTTGGAAAATTTGGAAATTTTAGAGAAATGCTTAATAAATGCATTACACTGTAACTAAACCCATTAGATTTTAGTTGACTAAATCTACTGCAGATTTAGTCGACTAAAGTCTTATGACTAAAACTAAATCGAAATTAGCTGTCAAAATTAACACTGCTGGTCAGCCAGTGCACATGAGGTCCTGTTTCCACCTGGTCTCAAAATGTGTTTTCTGTGATCTGACTGCAAATGGTCAACCTAGCTGCATTACCATTTCCACCTGGTATTAACATGCTTTTCAAATGTGTCTCCACTGACTATTAGTGTTCAGATTTCATCAAGACACTCCCCTCATATTTTGTCACACTCTACTTCATTTTCACAGGAGTGCCACATGTATATGACTGATTGAACGCAGTTTTGTTACACATCTTACAAGCTAGAGTAACACTTTAGTATAGGGACCAATTCTCACAATTAACTAGTTGCTTATTAGCATGCCTATTATTAACAAATTGTCTTTTTATTAGTAAAGCACATATTCTGCATAACCATATTCTACATCCCTAATCCTACCTAATACATAAATTTACCTTACAAACTATTAATAAGCAGCAAATTAGGAGTTTATTAAGGCAAAAGTTTGGTAGTTAATAGTATGTTAATAGCGAGAATTGGAGCTTAAAATAAAGTGTGACCCATGTTAGTGGGAAAGGAAGAAAATGAATAGGATAAGAAGGAGGAGCTGTGATTTCTACCATGTTCTGTGAAGTTTATTATCACTTTTGGTTTTGGTGCACTTTCTCACAACATGTCCCAGATGGAAAGTATGCAGTGTTTTACTATGGTCTGGGATGCATTCAGAGTGTTTACACTACACATATGTTTTGGACTACCTCCATGTCCAAACTTTTAAGACCCTATTTCCATCTGTACAAAAACAACACATCTTAACATCAGGTGAAAACACGGCTTTAAAGACTTGTTTTCTCTCATGTTATGGTGGACATGTTACACAATCACAGACAAAAGGTCACTCTGAGTAACTTCGATTGGTCACTGCTACAGCTTGTTTAGAGAAAGTTTGAACGGAAGCAAGTTTGAAAAGCGTTGCAGCATCTGCGACTACTTGAGTGTGCACCTAGAAGAGCGTCTGTGACTAGAATCTGGAGCCTTGTGCTGCAGACATCAACATCAACAACATGAGTCTATCAAGCTTCCTTTTGGTAGTGTGTGCGAGGCTTTATCTAAAGCACAAGCAGTGGTCCAGCATTGATCAGAGGCATGTTGGAAACCAAAAATAGCTCAAGTAGTGTTCTGGAATTTCCCTTCTGAGTAAACGCTACATGCCAGAACTGTCCTTCAGCTACAATCTGTTCTTGCCCCACGAACTGAGCGAGAGTTCATGTGACACACAGTCTTCTACACCTACACGTAAATTTATGCAATGCTGGATGCTTACTATTACTATTTACTGACTTACAAAGTAATGTAACCTCACATCACATGATGAGTAAACAACGTGACATTGTAACCATCGACTTGTTTTTTGAATGTCTATCACATTTTACAAGAATCACCAAGATCTTTGAAACCAATGACTAGAGTGTCATTTCCACCTGGCCACAAAGGCTATAAACATTTCCCTAATCTAAAATCCCCTTTTAACTCTTGATGACTAAATAAACAGAGAAAATGCTGAGAATAATGTTTTAGAATGTTTATTAAGGAATAACTGGTGACAGACTGCTGAACGCATGAGAAAAAAAAAAATATATATACAGGTGCATTTCAATAAATTAGAATGTCATGGAAAAGTTCATTTATTTCAGTAATTCAGGTACTTGTTGCACTCGTTATATAATAAATTCAATGCCCACCGACTGAAGTGTTTAAGTCTTGTCTTGTGAATTGTGATGATTTTGGCTCACATTTAACAAAACCCACCAATTCACTATCTCAACAAATTAGAATACTTCATAAGACCAATAAAAAAACATTTTTAGTGAATTGTTGGCCTTCTGGAAAGTATGTTCATTTACTGTACATGTACTCAATATTTGGTAGGGGATCCTTTTGCTTTAATTACTGCCTCAATTCGGCGTGGCATGGAGGTGATCAGTTTGTGGCACGGCTGAGGTGGTATGAAGCCCAGGTTTCTTTGACAGTGGCCTTCAGTTCATCTGAATTTTTTGGTCTCTTGTTTCTCAATTTTCCTCTTGACAATACCCCATATGGGGTTCAGGTCTGGTGAGTTTGCGGCCAGTCAAGCACACCAACACCATGAACATTTAACCAACTTTTGGTGCTTTTATCAGTGTGGGCAGGTGCCAAATCCTGCTGGAAAATGAAATCAGCATCTTCAAAAAGCTGGTCAGCAGAAGGAAGCATGAAGTGCTCCAAAATTTCTTGGTAAACGGGTGCAGTGACGTTGGTTTTCAAAAAACACAATGGACCAACACCCGCAGATGACATTGCACCCCAAAGCATCACAGACTGTGGAAACTTAACCCGGACTTCAAGCAACGTGGGCTATGAGCTTCTCCACCCTTCCCTCCAGACTCTAGGACGTGTTTTTTTAAAGAAGAAAGACGTGCTCTCATCTCAACAAGAAAGAGGACTTTGGACCACTGGCAACAGTCCAGTTCTTCTCCTTAGACCAGGTAAGACGCCTCTGACATTGTCTATGGTTCAGGAGTGGCTTAAAAAGAGGAATACAACAACTGTAGCCAAATTCCTTGACACGTCTGTGGGTGGTGCTTTGTTGCCAGCCCCGTCTGAACCCCACAAGTGCACAGGGTGTAGCCTAGTGAATCAAACTGAGAGATCATTTTGAAGGCTCAGGAAACCTTCGCAGGTGTTTTGAGTTGATTAGCTGATTGGCATGTCCCATATTATAATTAGTTGAGATAGTGAATTGGTGGGTTTGTTAGATGTGAGTCAAAATCATCACAATTAAAAGAACAAAGGACTTAAACTACTTCAGTCTGTGTGCAATTAATTTATTTAATACACGAGTTTCACAATTTGAGGTGAATTACTGAAATAAATGAAAATTTCCACGACATTCTAATTCATTGAGATACACCTGTATACACGAATAATGGTGACAGGACGCTGAACGATGAATATATATAGAGTCATGCGTTCGCAGGCTGTCACCGTTATTCATTTAGAGATATATAAACGTTATTGGAGAAAAATGTTCTGTGAGCAAGCAAGCGTGATTACCTGCATGTCTGCCCTGGCTCCAGACATATAGTCACAATATTAGATATAATTACAGTATTTTAGATTTTAGGCTAGACAGTTGCCGCATTCAGCTTTCTGCTGTGGAATAAATTGTGTTCAAATTTGTAAAAGTTCGAAGTTGTCATACAATCTGCTTTTTGGTTCTTTTGATATGGTACACATCTTTGAAATTCGGTTCATCTGAAATAGAAGTGGCATGTAATGCAATGAAAACTATAACTACTTTGTAGCCACACAATTGAGGAAACTGTAATATCCACCATAATACTGTGTTCCCCCACCTATCAGAAAAGTGCTAGACCCCCTTAATTATTTTTTCCAAGAACTACTGGTTAAAAAAAAAAAACCAGTTTCTATAGCATCCTAAGGATCTGCTGTTGAACAATGTCTTTCAGGTTTTTAAGGCTTACTAAACTTAAATATACGGGGCAATCTCTCCAATCGATCTACTCCCAACAGTCAACAACAATGGGAATAGAAATAAAGTTGCCACTCTAGATTTTTTCTTTTGATAGTCCATTTTACTCTGATGTGCCACATTACAGAGGATGTGGTACTACTTCCATGACATTGCGACTTTAAATTATAGACTATATATGACATTTACATGTCACAAAAGAAGATATTTTGAACAATTTTGAATAACCAAACAGTTGTTGGTCCCCATTGACTTCCATAGTAGGGAAAGAAATACTATGGAAGTCAGTGGGGACCATCAACCTTTTGATTACCAGCATACTTCAAAATATCTTCTTTTACGTTCAACATAAAAAAGAAACTCATACAGGTTTGGAACGACATGAGGGTGAGTAAATGATGACAAAATTAAAAATTTTCGGTGAACTATCTCTTTAAGAGATATCCAGTAGATACCCAAGTATACAGTCACAATCAGACAACAGAAAAAAATGTCATTTATGGCCCAGTGGTTAAGCAAAAATGCTATAGGTAGAGCCCTGGCGTTTTGTCTCGTTCTGATCTCATCGTCTCTTAAACTCCACCTTAATTTCCTGTCTGCTCTCTACTGTCCCAAATGACAAAAACCCCAAAAGTGCAGCTCACAGTACTTTCAGTGAACTCTAAGAACAACAGAATGTGCTTTAGTGTATACTTGCGTACTTTGGTAACTATCTACCTATATATTATAGACAAATCAAAATATTAGGCCACAGTATCCCTAGGCTGATGGTTACACAGAGATATGACTGAAAGATTGCTCGAATGTAATTGTTCTTGACAAATGAGGACCACTGCCCAAGACACCATCAGCACAGCCAAAGTCTCAACACCGAAAGACGCAAATCCTGAGCAAATCCAGAGTCACTGTAGAGACTATGCAGCCATGTGGAATGGCATCTGGAGACAAAGGCAGGAATCTGAGACATCTGTGTGACGCACACACCTCACTTCAACATCACTGTTTGCTGCACACAGTTCAAAACCCTTCACATACATAATCACAGATGCCGACTTATGTAAACATACCAGGATGCGCGTCTCAGTCACCTATAAGAACACAATAAGCTACAGCTGCGTAGACAGTGGCACAATCCTGCTGCCAAATGCCAGTAATATCCAGCAAGGCCATTTCCTTGAGCAGCAGTGAAGAACAATGCCCTCCTTGTCCAGGTTGCATCTCACTTGATACTCTCTACTGGTACACTGGTCCAAAATGGCACCAAACGCAGGCCGTCCCATTCGAACTATTTTCAAGTTAACCCATTTTTCACACTGTAAACAATCAACAGTTCATACTGTCAGACCAAAACTTAAATCACCCATCAAAATGTGTGAGTCGCCTTCTCAGAAATCAACAGATGTGTTTCAAACCAGCTCTACTTCCACCACCCACCTAAATTTCACTCTCGGAACAGGTTTGAGTGGGTAGTTTCGCTGCTGACAACTCATGTTCGTGATTTCACTGGGCCGTCTGCAAGGTCCTCGGTGTTACTGTGGAGACCTTTGCCGCCTTTCATCTAGGGCTTTGACAGCATGTGAAACCTGATGGTCTGGTTTGTCGGCAATGCCGTCTCCGGCCTGCCCCACTTCCCCACTTACTCCGCCCGCCATGTCCTTCAACGGGACGCCAGATCATCCTGTCTAAATAATGACTCTTTTGTCTCTTCTTCTACAGAAAAAACATATTCATCATACTGAAAGATAAACGTGAGCCTGGACTTAAAAACCAGTCATAAGTGTAAATGTTTTGAAAATGCGATTTATACATCATCTGAAAGCTGAATAAACCAGCTTTCCATTGATGTATGGTTTGTTAGGATAGGACAATATTTGAAAATCTGGAATCTGAGGGTGCAAAAAAATCTAAATATTGAGAAAATCGCCTTTAAAGTTGTCCACATTAAGTTCTTTGCAAGGCATATTACTAATCAAAAATTAAGTTTTCATTTTACGGTAGGAAATTTACAAAATATCTTGATGGAACATGATCTTTATTTAATATTCGAATTATTTTTGGCATAAAAGAAAAATTGATCATTTTCACCCATACAATGTATTGTTGGCTATTGCTACAAATATACCTGTGCTACTTATGACTGGTTTTGTGCTCCAGGGTCACAAATAAGACGGCGGGCAAGCAGACAAAACTGTGACTGCATCTCCAGTAGCAGGTCTCCACAGTCCAGCTGGCCAACAAGAGCAGTCTTCCTATACACAACTACACTACTATAGGCCAAAAGAAGTGCTTGTGGTGTTAGAAGACTAACATCCTGTTCAGACTTGATAGCTGACTGGTGGAGAGCAAGACAGTTAATGTGGGAAAGGTTTGGTGGAAGCGAGAGACACAAAAGCAGAGCAGAGGAAGTTTATTCGGATTCTTACAGGTGTAATACGTGCGGCAGGAAACGTGCTGAAGCACAGCAGCAAGCCACTCGTTTTGTGGCAAAAGTGCAACGGATATATATTTACATAGCTTAAAGAAATCGTTGTAGATTAAACGGTTGTGGTTCAGAACTGACTCGTCATAAAGGTCGCTCTTACAGTTCTTATGACATGCATATGATCACGTTCCGACTTCGGTGAAACCTGAACTTAGGACCCCAGTCTCGGACAGGACTCCGCCCACATCCCCATGACAGCTCGACAAAGGCCCTAGGTGTTGTTTGTGCTTCCCAGCAATACCTGATAAGCCCCAATTAGTAAGCTGCATCTGAGCAACCGTGCTTCCCACAACGCACCTGTTACCTAGCATCGGTTGAGCACCATTTGCCTCGTTCTCCAGAGAGATCTTTGAGACATCTTTGCAGGTTGCACAAACCGTCAGCAGCCACACACTTGGAAAAAAACCCAGACACAACAACACGCAACTGACAGATGTTTCACTTCAGCTTAGTATGTCTGAAAGCAGGTCTGTTTAGGTGGTGTTTGTTAGCATCCTTTTTTCACGCTTGCTTCGTGCCACCTATTTTACTCATGCTTAAATGTCGACCTGTCTGCGGTGTGTTATAAATGGATGAGTAAAGTTCTTTTTCTGCATAATGGCTCTGTTGCGCTCTGTAAAGTGCTTCAGACACCGACACGCTACTAATTCTACATCCTGTAGTCGTCGTGCTAAGTAGCACCATCCACATGACCACATTTTTTTCACTTCTACCACAAATGCACCATTACACACAGCTTATTCTTGGGGAATTTTATAATACAACAGGTTAATGCAAAACAGGGAACCGCAAGTCATATAAACATGCTAAAGAGCAGTCAGAGGTGACCTTTAACAGAACAACAGTAAGGCGAATTTGCTAACTGTACGCTTCAAAATGTTCGAATGCATTTTAGGCGGACTGTAATACAAGTAATATCAAAATACAATCAGTTTATAGCACGTGATCATTAAACTGATTTTACCTTGCCCCGGAGAGCTGTGCAATTACGTCATACATAATTGTATTGATTGGCCAGCTAGGGCTGGGTCTATATTATCAGATGTAAGAGTGTAAAAAAACGGAGCACTTACAGGAGGAGGGTGGGAGGAAAACGGGGGAGGAAAATTCCATCTGTTGCATTAAGCCAAAAGAGTCATGAGTCAAAGCTAGTCAATGCAGTGAAGGTGGTACAACACAGAGAGTCCCAAGACCACAAAGCTCTATTCAACACACTCTCATTCCACCCTGCTAATGACCCAGCTCTGATATGTACTTTACAGTCGCCCACTTCTATGACTGGAAAAATTGGGCTTTGCCAGTTTATAAACCAAATAGCTCTGGTAATGGATTCTGATTGGTTAACAGTACACCTTGCTCCACACGTGCTATAATATATAATATACACTCTAAAAAATGCTGGGTTGTTTCAACCCAGTGGTCCAGATGGACTCTGAACCAACTGTGGGGTTTTTAAACGATCATTAAAAATGTAACCAAAATTTACACAACAGTTGGGTTGTTCCATATTTGACCCAACATTGGGGTGAAACAACCCAGCATTTTTTAGAGTGTAGTTATAGTGTACCACCAGTCCACCATATCACTGCACAGCCCCCACAGGATTGTTATTTCTGTTGCATTTCTGTAATATTTTTCGAAGGATGGATCCAGAATATATATTATTAATACCATATTTGTTATCTGCTGATATTGGTTAGTGTTGGATATATATTGGCTGGTATTGGATATTTCATTATGCATGCCCAATTCCCCAGTTTTTACATTAGATTACCAAACAGATGATGAACTAGGCATTTTGTTGAGCCATGCCTAACAATGTCCTTTAGCTGAGATATTATTCACAAAATGGCACAACTTTATAGCACTTTTCTGCTTAAATAAACAACAAAACGCATGCAGCGTTTAAGAAGTTTCATCTAAAAGGAACAACACAGGTTAAATTCAAGCCAAGCTCCGTATCTGTGGCAAGCTGTTGGATTACTACAGAAAATAATGCTTAGTTTGAAAAAAAATAAAAATAAAGGCAACAACATGTACAGTAACACCTAAGTTTGGGATTGGTCAGATTTTTAAATGTATTTGGAAGAAGTCTCTTAAGCACACCAGGCTGCATTTATTTGATCAAAAATACTGTAAAAACAGTAATATTGTGAAATATTATTACAACTTTAAAAAAGTTGATTCTATTTTAAATTATATATTTCAAAAGGTAATTTATTCCTGTGATGGCAAAGCTCAATTTTCAGCAGCCATTACTTCAGTCTTTAGTGTCACATGATCCTTCAGAAATCATTCTATTCCTCAAATTTTTGTGGAAACCATGATACAAAGAAAGTTCAAAAGAACAGAATTTATTTAAAATATAATTATTTTTTAACATTATAAAATGTCTTTACTGTCTTTAAAAAGTATTTTGCTGACTCTCAAATGTTTGAACTGCAAGTGTATGTACAATGGATGTCTTCCATGGTAAGTGCACAGCTGTCAATGCATGTTGGTGTGATTTTATAAACTGAGGTACAAGTAAAAAATTATGTAATGTGGTAATCTACAACAATGCTACGGTCTATAGAGCCTAATGTGCATTTGACCAGAACATTCCTTCATAAACCACAGCAAATAAAAAACGAATGGGTTTATACTGCATTGTCCGTTGGCAGAAAAAAAGTTTGTGGGTGAAGCTTTTATCCACAAACACATAGAGAAACCACTTGGTGTAATGTCTTCAGATTGCACGCTGACCCATAATACAATACCACTACAGCTAGCTGTGCTGCATCTGACGCTGCATGTAGACCCATTCTCACGAGTCAAGACACATGTGGGCAGGCTGAAGCAAGTCTTAGCACAAATGCATGCCGACCAGCCTTGCACGCTGGTGCCACCGCTCTGCAACAAGCCTGGGGCCTGCTCTAACTCTTTCACAAAGCATCTCTCCATGCATCGATTAGCTCTGCGGAAGCGGCAACATTCCTAGAAACGAAGTGTATTTTTAAAGTTATTAACATCAGAGTTCTCGGACAGAGACAGCACTCCTACAGCGCTGAGAGACAGACTGTGATGTAACAGATCGGTCTAAAACCAAAGCATTGGTAATGACATTAGTAATGACTTAAGTAGAGCAGGGGTACGTTTTCGATACCTTTGAAATGGAACCTAGATATAAAAGCAATTAAAATGTTAATGATCTTTTTAAAAGTTTGTTTTCGATACATTATAATCAGTGTTGGGCAAGTTACTTCCAAAATGTAATACATTATATATTACTTATCACTTCCTTTTAAAAGTAATTAGTTACATTACAATATTACTGTCTCTGAATTGTAATGCGTTACACTACTTTCAAGTTACATGTGAGTTACTTTCACTTAAGCACAAACCGCAATTAGCCTACATTCAGAAATAATAGCGGTAAATAAAGCGGAATGTTATAGGCCCTAATGAACAAGCAATAAACACAATAGCAAGTCTATAGGCTATTTTAGTTCTCCTCACTCCACAACAAATCCTTTAAACTGAACTGTATTCAGAACAAAACAAGAATGAAAAATATAAGTTGGTAAACAAGCCAAAATGAATTAGTTTAAAGCGAAACTGAAAGCAAACGCCTTTGTTCTCAGGCAGCCTACTTCTATCATTCGGCATGATTCCAAATGTTTCCATATTCGCAATGTATTTGAATGCTAACTATTAGCCTATTTAGTATGTAAACCAGGCTGTTGTAGGCTACTTAACGCGCTTTCCGAAAAAAAAGAAAGGAAGAAAAAAAATCACACTCTTCACATGAACAAATATGTGCTTGGCCCGAGCTCAGGCTGAACGACATGGACTGTATGAACGATTTTAATTAACCAGTTTATCTATATTTGGTTGACTATTTTATTCTGATAATGAACGGCTGCAATGTTTGCAATGCTGTATGTGTGTGCATGAGGCGCCGGCACAATCGAACAGCGGAAACATAAAATATCCTTAATTTTGGGTCATACAAATCCTTCGAAAATGCAATGCGTTTACTTTTATTTTAGGATGCGCTTGTCATCTCGGTTTCCTTTCCGTGAACTTTTGCAGAGCGCAGCGCCACAAAAATGAACCAAACTCAGCAGCATATTTTACATTATTGTCTTTTTTCTTTCGTTTTGAGTCCAATATATTTCGCGTTTAATTCCCTTTTATATGGAGACTATGAATTTAATAAAAACAGATTTTGTTATTTTTAGTTAAATTTAATTTTTGTTGCTTGTCTGCGCTCGTCCGCCGCATTCTTTCTCTTCTCCAACCCCGCAGTATACCTATCTCACAAATGTAGAATCCGTCTCAGTCATCTCAACTATCGAATTACAGCAACAGGAAATAGACAAAGTATTTTACCCACGGAATTTATTGTCTGGTGCTGTTTTGCGGTGTTGGTAAATTCACCACTTAATTTTGAGTTAAAATATGTTGTTGTAACGTGCGTTACTGAGATTGTAACAAGTAATATTACCCAAATTTTATTAGTAATACATTATATCACTGCGTTTCAGCAAAAAGTAATATACTACTGTAACATTTTTACTTTTGTAACGCATTACTCCCAAAACTGATATTAATATATATAATTAGAATTTATAAAAGTAGTAACTGTACTAAATTGAGCAAATTATCAATTTTATTTAGAAAATATTACTTTTTGTGTGTAGAGTATTTTAGTATGTTTAGAGCAACAAGAATCTTACATATATTACTTGCGTATGTTAAATGCATTACATTTAAAAAGAAAAAGACAAAAAAAATTTTGTATAGCATTTTTTTTTTTTTTTTTTTTTTTTTTTTTTTTTTTTTTTTTTTTTTTTTTTTTTTTTTTTTTTTTTTCAGAATACCTTTACAAACATTTTACAGAAAATACAATTTTACAACCCTCAGTAAGCAAGTTAAACGCAATAAAGGTGTCTCTTCGCTACATAAAAATCACTAAGCAAGTAATGCTGCTAGGAATAAAAACATGCAAATAAATAATAATTAATAATAAACTTTTTTTTTCTTACTCTTAAAAACTGAAGTTGTCAAGAGAATGAAATTCTCATTATTAATCTAATGGTTTTTGAGCAGTCGTATAAAAAAATTTTTTTAAACTTACTGAAGACTGTAGTAGTAGTTGCCATGTAAGTTGGGGGGTGCGCGCCGGGTTAGTATTGTCCACGCCACTGCGGTCTACTATGGAAGGGTGGCGATGGGTATGAATATTTTGTCTTGGATCGTGCAAAAAGGGGGGGGGGGTGGTTTTTGAAGGCCTGGGCGGAGTGTACGATTGTGGGGTGTGTTGT
The DNA here is from genome assembly GCA_018155175.1 of Sinocyclocheilus anophthalmus. Taxonomy (NCBI): domain Eukaryota; kingdom Metazoa; phylum Chordata; class Actinopteri; order Cypriniformes; family Cyprinidae; genus Sinocyclocheilus; species Sinocyclocheilus anophthalmus. The sequence continues at coordinate 66,304 of JADLZN010001698.1, forward strand.
GTGTGATCATTTTATGAAATGTTGGGGGGTGGGTAGGGGGGGGGGGGTCAGTCTGGGTATATTCCTCTTCTGACTCATCTGTCCTCAGCAGTAGACAACCAGCCTCCCTTTCAATGATTTCCACTTTTATCTCCAGGACATGGATGAGCACCAGGCGTTTAGATAATGATGTCTCAGACATCTCGGAAACAAAACAGAATAGCACAGCAAATGACAACGTTATCCGTTTCTCATCAGCACATTCAAACAACACAGATGTAAACAAAACTATACCGTCTCAAGATATTACTTGTCATCATACTGCAATTTATTTACACGTTACGTTGAGAAGCAGTAGCTAGTGAAGTTCTGGGGAAAAAACAACTCTGAGATTTAACCACAGATACAACGCTGGTTTCAGCTGCAATACACACTCAAACGTCTTCAAAACGGCGTGGTGGGCAGAGGGAGACGGTGGCCAAGATGTGGTGGGGGCTGTTGGTGAACCGCTCCCCCGAGGGGGGGTCGGTCGTCTTAGGGGGCAGTTTGAGCAGATACGGGTGATTTGAGAGGGTCTGCCATATCTCACATACATGAACTCTGTCTCTGAGAGGAACTCCATAGACATTATGAAAAAGCATAAAAAAGAACAAAAAAACAGGTTGCTTAAGTAAGCAACATACAAGCTCTGATGCAATTATATAGAGCTAGTGTGATTTCAGAATCAACAGTACCTCTAGAGCATGGAATAGCATAAGAGAATAATATTTTCTCTTCTGCTGACATTTTTAGATGTGTATAATGAAAGATGAGACAGGAAATGAGAAGAGGAATCATGCAATACAAGCCAGACATGAAAATGGGTGATTGCACTAGCATCATTGGTCAAAGTGTCAGACCACGTGGCCACCCACTAAAAACACTTTTTACAGCCACCCACTACACTCTTAAAAATAAAGGTGCTTCACGATTCCACAGAAGAACCTTTTCGTCTAAATTTTTTTATTTAGTCATTTAGAAGACACTTTTATCCAAAGCGACTTACAATGAGGACAATTAAAGCAGTCAAAACTAACAAAATAGCAACAATAGCTAGTGCAACATGGCATCTCGGTTAGCCTAACGCAGTACACAAGCACGGTTATATAGCACATATCTATATAATTTATATAATATATACACACACACCACACACACACGCAATACACACACACAAAGAAAAACAATTAGATAGAATAGAAGAAATCGAAACTAGTTTTGTTTGTTTTTGTTATGTTTAAAAAAATGAGATAAATCTAGATAAAGTAGATTTTAAATCCAGAATAGAAAGTGCTAGATTTAGAGGGTCAAATAAAGGTGGAACAGATGTGTTTTTAGTCGTTTCTTGAAGATGGTTAAGGACTCAGCTGCTCGGATTGATTTTGTCTAAATGGTTCCATAAAGAAGCTTTAACATCTGAAGAACCTTTCTGTTTCACAAAAGGTTCTTTGTGGCGAAATAAGGTTCTTCGGATTGTAAAAAGGTAAGAAAGAGATGGTTATTTAAATAACCTTTGACTGAATTGTTCTTTGTGGAACAAAAGGGTTCTTCTATGGCATCGCTTGAAAAACCTTTTGAAGCACCTTCATTTTTAAGAGTGTATGACAAGAAAACAAAAAAAATTCAATTTAGTACAAGTTTGGTATTCTGGATAAATGAAGGAACGACAAAACACCACGAACAACAAGTAAGGAATACACACACACACATGATCACTCTTAAAAAATAAAGGTTCTTTATTGGCATCAATTGTTCCACGAATGGCTTAAAGGGATGGTTCACCCAAAAATTGTCATCATTTACTCACCCCCAAGTCGTTTCAAACCTGTAAGATTTCCTTTCTTATGTTTGAACGGAAAGAAGATATTTTGAAGTCTGCTGGAATCAAAAGGTTGATGGTCCCCTCTACTTCCATAGTATTTTTTCCATACTATTGAAGTCAATGGGGACCAACAACTGTTTAGTTACCAATATTCTTCAGAATATCTTATTTTATGTTCAACATAAGAAAGAAACTCATACAGGTTTGGAATGACATGAGTGCGAGTAAATGATTTTTGGGTGAACCATCCCTTTAACATTAATAGTTCCATTGCACAAAAAGTTATTTATATTCGAAAAAGGTAATATGTGGGTCATTAACCATCATAATTATTTTAAAATATTAAAATGTTCTTCATACCAATGAAAAAATGGCTCTTTAAGAACTGTTCTCTGAAGCGTTCTTTTGAGGAGCCTACAGGTGGATTTTCCTAATCATCACTGCAAAAACATAAAATAAAATAAAATAAAAAAGTAAGCAGTTCCAAAACTTTTGGAACCTTTATTTTCAAGAGTGATGCTGAGGTGATATTTGGTAGTTACTATGCAGTAACTGAAGTGTGTTTCTAGTTTGTTTGCTAGGATGTTCTGGGTGTTTGTTTACTGGCTTCAAGTCAAAATTCTCCAAGTCTCTAAGACTTCATTTGTATGAGACAATCATAAAAAAATTGTATGACCCAAATGTAAACCTGACCATACAGTCCAACCCCTTTTGCCAGTTGGTACAATATCTTACAAATTCTTCCTCTCATAAAAACTATGAATTGTCACGAGTGTGCTGGATGAACTGGTCTTTAGATATGGGTTGTTAAACCCAAAGTATACTTGAGTTTTAATGCGTTTGACACATGCGCACAAGAAAGTTTCATCATTGTCTAGTAGTCACAGAAGTGCGGGTGTCTATTATTGATGGAGTCTCCATCAGTTTGCTGCTGTTTGGGGAATCATTCATGTTCATAGTTACGCACGGACATGTAACAAAGGGTAAGGGGGTTTATTCAAATCACTTATTTTCTTTACTATAAGCAAAACGAATTGTGATACTTGACTTAGTACTAATTAGTTTCTTATTTCAAAAGACCAGCTTTGCCACTGAAGAACAAACTGACATCAATCTACATGTCTTTACTTCTCTCAATTAATTCGGCTAATTACATCTTTGTTTTGACTTTATGTAAAGCCCAGGCACCCTTTCATGGCCAGGAGGCAGTGGCAGGGTGCCACACAGACTGTGTTCTGTTATAGTAATCCAGCACGATTTGGAAAGTTGGGTATACGATTGTCCTCAGCTGCACGGGGGAGGAAACAGACGGGGGAGAGAGAGAGAGAGCTGCTATTCCACTCAGCTTACATTTAGCCCCATTATTTCCTCTCAGAACATTAGTCAATATTGTGTGGCTCAAGTCTATTCTTCACTACTTAGTCTCTTTTCCTCCCCTGCGAGGCATAAATAAACAAAAGCCCATTAGAACTCATGGCTCGTGGTTTATATTGGTCATCTCTGTTTATTTGCTGATGTGTTTCTTTGCATGTGGGCAAAAGGCGACAGGAAATGAGGAGCTGTGTATAAAGAAACATAGTGGAATGGAGAAACCCCCAGTGTGTAGCACGTTTTGGACAGTCAGGGTAGTGCTGGACTATGCATAAAATATGCATAGTAATTTATTCTGATATATTTACAATAGAATTGATAGAATATGCATGTTCAAAGGTTTATGGTCATTAAGCAACACAAGTAACATTGTTATCTTAAGGTTGCATTTATTTGATTAAAAATACAGTAAAACAATCGTGATATAATATGGAACAATTTATCAAATAATTATTTTGGTCACACTTTATTTTAAGGTCCAATTCTCGCTATTAACAAATCATTAACTATGACTTTTGCCTCAGTAAACTCTTAATTTGCTGCTTATTAATAGTTAGTAAGGTAGTTAGGTATTGGGTAGGATTAGGGATGCAGAATAAGGTCATGCAGAATATGTGCTTTGTAAGTACTAATAAACAGCCAATATGTTAATAATAGTTATGCTAAGCAACTAGTTAATAGTGAGAATTGGTCCCTATACTAAAGTGTTAGCATGTTTTCTATTTGAATATATTTTAAAATGCAATGTATTCCTGTGGATGCAAGGCTGAATTTTCAGCAGCCATTACGTCAGTCTTCAGTGTCAAATGATCTTTTAGAAATCATTCTAATACGCTGATTTAAAAACAGTAACATTTTTGTGAAATCTGATTTTTTATTTTTTTTTTAAATCATGATTCTTTACAACATAAAAAGGGCAAAAAACAAATTTTATTGAATAGAAATGTTTTGCAACATAATAAATGTGACCCTGGAGCACAAAACCAGTCATAAAGTCGCTGGGGTATATTTGTAGCAATAGCCAACAATACATTGTATGGGTCAAATGATTGATTTTTCTTTCATGCCAAAAATCATTAGGGTATTAAGTAAAGATCATGTTCCATAAAGGTATTTTGTAAATTTTCTACTGTAAATAAATCAAAACTTAATTTTTGATTAGTAATATGCATTGCTAAGAACTTCATTTGGACAATTTTAAAGGTGATTTTTCTCAATATTTAGATTTTTTTGCACCTCAGATTCCAGATTTCAAATAGTTGTCCTATCCTCACAAACCATACATCAGTGGAAAGCTTATTTATTCAGCTTTCAGATGATGTATAAATCTCAGTTTTGAAAAATGTACCCTTTTTTTTGTTTTGTGGTCCAGGGTCACAAAAATGTCTGTACTGCAACTTGATCAATTTAATGCATTATTTATAAATAAATGTATTAATTTAACTATTAATTAAACTTTAGCTGATTATTGCTGTTATTATAATAACAATTATCAATTATTCTTCATTTAGTACAAATATGATATAACTTAAAATAGAACTTTATTATTTTATACTAGCCTATATTTTTCACTTTTTGCTTTAAACATTTTAAATCTACTTGGCTAACGGCTGAGAAGTCTTTTCACTTTTGTGATCCCGATTCTTTGTCGTTCCCCAACCCCCTACGGTTTAATGTCTACTGCATAGATCAAAGGAAAGGCCCACAAAAGGGTGGTTAAAGACATCAGGAAGGATTAATTTAGAACCACAGCCATGGTCTCGCTGTCTCTAGTGCTCATTAGATAATGAGCTAATGCAATAGTACTTCATTATTTAATCTTCCAGAGAACTTACTGCTGGTTTAAGCATGTCTAGACGTTCAAGGATGAGATCTCCACACATCAGCAGGGCACAGGAAGACCATGTAAATAAAAACTACAATTTGCTGAATTATCACCGTCAACCATTAAGTAAATAAATAACAACCAAACTGACAAACCAAGATAAGTGGTTTAACGCTGCAGCAGGCTACTGGTATAAAGGCAAGAATCAGTTAAATCTAAACCACAGAAGATCAAGTTTCACAGGTTTGTTTTTTCTCACACTCTTCTGCTGTTGTCCCGACATAGGAAATATCCTTTAATGAAAGGTCCTAGAACAGAAATCACGCTTGCTTTGTTCTACAGCCCTGCTCCTGTTCCACCATAACGCAAACCCCACCCATGCTCATATTCTAATGCTTTATTATGGGATGTGTGTGTGTGTGTGTGTGTGTGTGTGTCCCTTGTGTGCGTGCTCATGTTCTAGACAGACGAAACACTGTCAGATCTTCGTGACAACATTTTACCGTTGTGCAAATGTGACCGCCATGCGTTCCTCATATGCGTCAGTTGTGTATGGGACAGTTGAGGGGTGATAATGTACCGTATGTGCTTGTGGGTGGGTGCGTTTGGGGGTTGAGGGTGTGAAAAAAGAGGGGGAGACTCCACAAAGGAAACAGGCACCCACACAGATGAACAAAGCAGTCTTGATGGCCTTTTGTGATACGATGCTGTATTATGGTCTGGTACCTTTCATCCAACAATGATGGAAGGGATAAGAAACAGGGTGGGGGAGAACTGGCCAATGTGCCTAAACTATAACAGATCCACTCTGAGAGACTCCGTTTTTGTGTTTCTGGGTGTGTTTAGATTGAAGTATTCTTTGTATTAAATGATGATAAACACAAGTATTGGCTTTGTTTCAAAAAATGCACAATGATCTTACATCTTTCCCAGACCCTCCTGACATATTAGAGCACGTCCCTTTGGGACGATAAAGACTGGATTGTCTCACAGACTGTCTGACATGGTAAAAATGAAAGTTTTACTTCCTCTTCTATAATCTTTGACTATAGTCAAAATCTCAATGGCATACATTGCTCTTTGTCAGAAGTCTTTTTAAATGTTTACAATTGAAAACACTACTAAAATATTGGGTAGATATACAGTGCCAACTACAATGCAAAATAACTATTTTCCAAGGAACTTTTTTTTTGTTGCTTTTATCTCAAAGACAATATAAAATTAAATTATTTAATTTTGCAAATAACACGTCTTCATAATATCATGCTTACTATTTTACAGAGTATGAATGCCTTTAAACATATATAGCTTGAAGGGATCATCATATTTTCAGGTCCTTTTTTGATATCAAAAAGCTTGAAACACTTAACACTAGACCATCCTATTTTGCATTTACATTCCCACTACTAGTTAAAAGTGTTTTGTTTTGGACATACCGTCATTGATTATATCTTTGAAGCAGGACTGCCACTGGTGCTCTCAAAAATATCTGGTGCATGTCATTTTACTGCCCATAGGCTGTGGTTTAGTTATCGATCCAAAGAAGATCAAATTCAACAAGCTAATCAGTGCTGGATATGCTACAGGGGGAAGTCAGAAATCATATCATGTGGGCCTTTAACTGTATTACTGGCACAGCAAGCCGTAAATCTAATATATGACATTGTCCGAATATGTTTTTCTGCAATATTGAGTTTCAGGGTCTGGGCTTTGACATGTCTGCGCATTTGTGTTTTGTTTTCTATCACCACACATAAGTCTTACCAGCGACCCGTGCGTTCTCCGCAGGTCATTTCAGAAGACGTTCGTAAAAACCCCTCTTTTCATCGTCGAGGGATATGAGACTAGACCAGACTTACCAATTTCAAAACATCAGCGCTTTATTTGACGGTTAAGAGAAGAAGGACATTCCCCCCCCCCCCCCAAACTTAGTTTAGTCCTACATGTTTACCACAAGTTATGCAAGACCGCCAACGGTTTCATATAGTTTCAGTAAAAAGACGAGATGAAGTTGTGCAACATCTGTTTCGACAAATGACTGCAAAAAAAGAAGTGAATGCAACAACGTCCCACCAGAGAGCACAGATTCAGGCCATTCTCATGCAAAAAGCCCCAGTGTGGGCAGGATCCTTGTCTTTCTGCCTCTCATGGACATTCATGACTTTGCGTTAGCATGAGGATGGGCCTGATCCTATCACAGATGCCACGACTGAAGAACAGTTTTGATGGACAACAGCCCCCCCCCCCCCCCTCCACATGTAATCTGCCAAACTCTAGCCACCAATCCAGCTCTTCATTCCAAAAGGCTTCCTCCGTGAGCTTCTTCCAGGTGCACAAACAAAGGCAGTCAGAGTAACAATACGCTGTCTATCACGAGGGGGAGGGTGTGCGGGTCTGGCATGCCGTTATCTCTTTCAGTACCTGCTGGAAACTTAATGCAGTTGGACAGACTGATGCCCACTAGACGTTTGAAAACCACACTGTGACCACATCACTACATATCCAGCACTTTATGGAGTACTTCAAGCCACAAATCATTCAGAAAAGTTTTCACGCCTCACTAACACAAAAATGATCTCCAAACCTCTTCGTGGCCAGGAAAATTGCTAACATTAGTTAAAATAACATAGCACGAGAGAGAGACAGATTTATAAAGGAAACGCTGCTGCCGCAAGGCTTCTCTAATCTTGAGAGTTGCGATGCCATTTCAACACTTGGGTTCTCACTTGGTTTTGCTTGACCAAGTCTCTACACGGTACCAAAGTTAGCCCAAAAATGGAACGCCTGTAATCATTTACTCATCCTCATGTCATTCCAAGAACTGCAAAAGAAGATATTTTGTGAAATGTCTCAGAGGGTTTTTTTTGTAGATGCAATGGAAGTCAAGATCTCCAATGCGATTTGGTTTCCATCGTTCTTTAAAATATCTTCTTTTGTGTTCAGCAGACAATGAAGGTGAATAAATAATGACAGATTTTTTTTTATTTTTGGGTGAAATCATACATTATAATTTTTTTTAATTAACATGCATAATCTCAACAATATGCAAAATTAACATGTCATTAACATAAATGTCTCATGAATTTTGATGATTTCTTGCTCTCGGCAGCCAGTAATTCACTGCACAAAAACACACTGCGGTTGACATAAACCACAACTGTCCTCCTTGCAAGTTATTTTGCATTCTAGGGTAGATGGTAATTTTTTATTTTACAAAATGCTGTAAATTTGAATAGATGCACATTGACGTCGATAACAAACATTTCTTTAAAACTTCCTAATTATTTTGCTATTCGAACTAAGCACACTTATATGATTAGTTACACTTTATTGTTTGAGTCTGCAACACTTTCGGGAACTGATGTGTGACCCATTTTTAGGTCAAGAACTACTGAAACATATTAAATGCAATATATTGCCCAAAATACACCTTCCTTTTGCTATTCCGAAGATCTGTGTACACCTGCATCAATGTTAAACCGGATCTGCTGTTCTATTGTATATGGCAGATTTATATCAGTCAGGTGATGTTTTGCAAAATTAAACCCATAAATAGTGATTTTGCACAGATGCAAGACATGAATAGAAAAAGAGACCTTTAGAAGTTCTTCCATGACTCGAAACGCTATCTGTCCTAAAATGGACAAAGTCTTTGCCCTAACTGAAATGCTGCTCAGTAAATATTTAGAAACTTTCCCCTGAGCCTTGCGTGAGACAGACAGATTGGGCTAAGTGACTGTGCTGTATACAACATAAATTTACGGGATTGTGTTTGTGATCGTCTCAACATTAAATATGTACGCTACTGTACAGTTGCATCAAACATGCAGTCTAAAGGTTAGCAGCACAAGCAAAGGCAATGCATTGCTGCGACACTCCCAGTTCTTGGCACAAATACTGCTAGCTCCATACAGCCGGCTGTGAGTTGTAACTTGCTCAGCGGCAGCCTCCAAAACAGAAGGCGTTTATTTTGTCCCAGCTGCCACACCCAGCAAAAGTGTTTTTCGGCTGAGGAAAGATGGCATGCTGCCTTATAACAGCGCGATCCCTAAAGCACAATTATTGATCGGTGTGATTGAAAAAAAAAAAAACGCTGCCCTGGTTGACCAGACATGCATTGATCCCTAAGCGTCATTCTTCCCTGAACAACAAAACATATTGGTTTGCCAATGATGACTATGTTCCATTATACCTTCGAGCACAAATATCTTTTGTCCTTAAAGAGAAAGTTTAACCAGCTGTCTTTGATGATTCATTAATTAACACTAGTTTAAGAATACCTGTTTGAGCAATTGATGTGTGTCCTGAAGAAGGCTGTTTTGCCAAAACGCATAGATCTATACTAGTTGTAATGATTTAAGCCCAGTTCGAGGCTTTTTATCTTACCACGTGAGTGATTTGGAAGTATTTTGTCTACATCATTCATGAATTTAGTTGAACGAGTTCTCAAGTTCACTGGCTTGAAATGTGGAAAAAAATCATATGGACTATTTTTTGGTGCCACTTATTATTCTTTTTTATGTCATTGTCATTTTGGAGCTTGACATCCCCAGTCCTGGTAAAAGAGCAACCAGAACATTCTTCAAAAATTAACTTTATGTTTTCCACGCAGCTAATACAGATTTGGAATGACATGAGCATGAGTAAGTGATTTCATTGTTGGGAGGACTATTGTTTAAATGCTCTGCCTGACATCAAGGATACTGTCTTCCTTGGTGAAGTCTCTCTCAGGATGTGCTGCAAGAGTTCTGTGCCTGTTGCCAAAATGCTAAATGCAAGAGTCCTTGAGGGATTGCTCCGCCCACACTGTGGCCTGGCCCCACCCTTAACCCCTAATGTGACCAAGCCCAAAAATCCCACACTTCCAGTTCCCACCAGCGCCGGCAACATTTATTTATCTTTCCGTTTGCCTAGATAGCGTTTGTTTATTCACTTTTTTATTTAACTTCGCCTCTCATGCACAAACCCTCCTCATTGACGTCTGATCGCACATACAGTATGCGACCTGTGGGCATGCAGAGCCAAGTCACGGGGAACGAACCTCATTCTGAAACACGTGTCTTTGCGACAGAGTTGAACTTAAGGTCAGGAGAATGCACCATCAGGTAAAAATCAGACAGTCGGCGTGCAACCTCACTAGCCACGGCGAAATCGTCATCATAATGAATAGTACCACTCATATCTGAAGGCAGTGCCTTTGCTGCTTCATGAAAGTTTGAAATTAATTCTGAAAGAAAATTATGAGAGGCTCAGATTGAGACGATGAGTCACAGTTATGCCTACGTTGAATCCGTGCCCGCACAATTCTGTTGAAAGCTCAGCAGACTTCCACGGAATAAGAATACACATTCATTCACAAAGCTCTTCACATGTTTGGGCTAATTCGATAATGCTTTCTGCTACCAGCTAACAGCTAACAATCTTCTTCACCATGCGTAAATGCATTCCACAGAGTTACATAGATTTCCTGCAAAATCCAAAAAGAAAGTACAAAAACAAAATCCAGGGTATTCCATGTTGGCCACTCTTAAAAATAAAGGCTCCAAAAAGGTTTTCACAAAAATTGAACCATGTTTGGTTGCCCAAAGAATCTTTTTTTTCTTGGTGAGAAGAACATTTTAAAAATTAAAAAAAAACTTTTTCCACTGTAAAGAACCTTTAGTGGAATGGACAAATTGCATGGATGATGAAGGTTCTTAATGGAACCATCAATGCTACTAAAGAACCTTTATTTTTAAGAGTGTAGTGTCCATTCAAGGCACAGCAGGTAATTTTAAATAAAAACCAGCTGAATCTTCTCTCATGTTGACATGAGCTGAGAGTGTGAACTTGAATGAAGAAAGCGGAGACAGCGTGGCTGGTTTTGTTCTGGTTTAATGAAGCATGGCATCACATGATGCCAACGTGGACTACATGCTGCCCATATCAGCTCTGTCTACAGATCGGATCCCAGCGTGATGAAAATCTGCTGTTTTTACTACACCCCACCATCACCTGAATAGACCCCACTGAATAGAAACTCTGCTCTCTCCACATCCATCAATAGATCCAACACCTGATATTCCTGCTCGGCTTCATTTTCCCACTTTAGTAATGCTGTTTCCATCCAATAACTAGTTAGCTCTCCTTTGAAAAGCATGCAGAAATTCCCATGTGCAAGTGCAAAGCACTCAGTCATAGAATAGACAAGATAATGCAATCATTCCATTTAGAGCTTTTAGATGAATAACTTGACCACGCACACATTTCACATCCCCACTTGAGAATGATGGATGGACAGCTCTCAATGTGATAATCAGCGTTTCCTCTTACATATCGGCTTATCTTGCAGAGGGAGGCATTGTGTACCACAAAAGCAGATTACAAAACATCACAACCCCATCCTCTTTTCTTGTCCTAGAGAGAATGTACAATCAGAATGTACAGTCAGTACCTCAGAGAGGTGCAGTTAGTTAGTGAGTGATGATGGTATTTTGGACTAATGGGACAGATGCATTTCATAGCTTGACCTAAATTCAGAAGCCGGCGCAATGGCTTTTCAATGTAGCTTTGGATTCCAGGGGAGACAAAAATCAGTATATACAATAGAGCTGACCTACATCTCTACAATTGTCTGGTTTCATTATAAAAAAAACTGTCAACACAAAAACCTTAAAGGGCTAGTCTACCCAAAAATGCAAATTCTATCATCATTTACTCATCCGTACAAAATCAGCATGCTTTTTTATCCTTCCAAAAAATTGTGTACGATATTTTTACAATCAAGCGCCATTAAAAACACAACTGGTTCTTGTATGTCTTGCGACTGATTGATATGCATGTTTGAATGTGTGCAAGCGTGAATGATGTTTGAGATCAAACAAAGATTATCAAAAAATAACTAGGAAAACGAAAACTCTGATCAAGAATCAGGTTTCAAACCCGTATGACTTTCCTTCTTGCCTGGAACACAAAAGGTGATGTAACGCAAAACAAAACAACCAGGCCTCAGTTACCATTCGCTTTTATTGTACAAAAAAAAAAACACGCAATGAAAGTGGCACAACCTTTTGTGTTTCGCAGATGAAAGGAAGACATAGGGGTTTACAACAACTTGAGGATGAGTAAATGATGACAGAATTTACATTTGTGGGTAAACTGTCCCTTTAAGACTCATTCACCACAAAGTGATATCTTAAGTAGGTTTCAAATAAAACTCCCCCTAAACATTGTGTTCCAAGAAACACAAGACAAACAAGTAAATGATGACAGAATTGTAATTTTTGTGTGGGCTGTCTCTTTAAGAGACAGACGCCAGTCTCAGAGCACTCTGTCCAGCAGCATAATGCCATAATAGAGTCTTTTGTCTTATTAATACATCCTTTAGGAACAATGCCATCCTTACAGTCCTCAACGGCTACAAATGTCGCAAAGCTCCCTGCGTGCTATGAGCTCAGCAAGAACCAGTCCCTGTTGACAAATGAAGAGCTCCTGCAATACACATGAATCCAGCAAGTCTGGATGATACAGGTCAATGTTTAACTGCGCGCAAACATTTGCGGGCTAATCATAAGACATGCAAAACGTATGCATGCCACACTTTATATTTAACTGACACTAGAGGAAAAGGCATGTGTCGAAAGCCTTGATAAGACTATCTCACACAGTTCCTTATCAGATGAGTGCATGCGAGAAAGATCACTGAGCTGACGGTAATAGAAACGCGCCTCTGTTGACAAATAAACATATCACAAGTTGCTGTTAAAGTGTGAGTTTTGAGAAGGGTCACACATCTGTCTTAAGCATTTGCATAAGAGTGGTCATTAAAATACACAGCTCTATCGCGCTGCTATGAAAATTAATGAAGACATAGAACTATTGTAACACTAAGGGACATTTGACTTCAGTTAGAGAAATGGTTATTTAGGTGCTGGGAAACTTGCTTACCCCATGTGCGATGCTTGGCAGAGAGAAGAAGCGAGCGCCGATGTTTTTAATCTTCATTTACAAAGTTTACATGAGATTCCGTAATTCCTGATTCCGCTTGATCGAGTCTCGAAGTATCCGTCGCGAGAGCCAAAAATAACTGATGTTATAAAAGTCACAACTTTCGCGGAGTCACTGCTGCATGTGATCTAATCATTAACGCAGCCATGGTTAAGATAAACGTCAAAAGGCATGAAAAATACTCTCTAGGTTTGCGTTGACGTCTCTAGGACGCGTCAGGTACGGCTGTATTTGCCGTTTAATTCAGAACTCGGTAATCCACGCGCTGTTCGACTGAACAACAACCTCACGGTCTATGCGCGCGGCGACGTAATACACACACACTCTCACTCACTCACTCACTCACTCTCTCTCTCACACACACACACACACACACACACACACACACACAGAGCAGCAGCATGGAAGAGCGCAGGATGCCTGGGTAATGATTATTACACCCCTAATTTGCTTGTTAACGAAAATACATGTATTATAAAAACATATATAATTGCAGACGGTCGCCAAAAGATGCTTTCACCTCTCGATTAAAATGTTTAGGATCAAAAAGGCACATTTGTGGTAGTATTTTAGTTTCTGTCTTTAGAAATGAGGTCCAGATGTTTTTGTTTTTGCTTCCACCTCCTTACTTCCTCTCAGTTCTCAGTTGTTGAGTGTCTTTAGTAGGCTATTAGTTTTTCCTCTTTTTCTTTTTCACTGGATTTTATTATGGCTTTTATCGTGGCAAAGCCATACTTTTTACACAAAGAATTGAAATGGCTTAATTATGTGGAGTGATCAAGTATCAAGAGATTTGTGATTGCTATTGATCGGATTGTTATCTGTTTGGGTATGTCCATTGTCAGTTACACTTGGCCACATGAATGTGTCTATGCAAAACATAAATCTAGTCAACTTTTTCCCACACTATTAGCACAATTAATTTCCACAATGATGCAAATTTCGAGTGATGATATGGCGGTTGGCATTTCATGATGTTCCTCATCCCCTTTTCCTCTCTTGCATGTGGTTTGCGGGACTTCCAAACTTCTGTATGCTGATGTTTGGGAGGAGTGATGTTTATGTATGTGGCCTGAACAACCAGATGCATTTGGCCAAGTTGTGTCTTGCACCTCATGAGATGGTTTGAGAGTGTGTACACTTGGTTTCCTATGGCATTATCTATGTTGCCTTTTGGCTTAATGAGCCAACTTGAGGATATCAGAACATCTTCTTTCTTTAAATGTTTGTATTTGCTTTGTAAAAATCGGCCTACGAGTCATCCGGCCTACTGGGAAACATCCCAGTGAACCTTAAACCTGGCTCTTATGACATCTGCCTTCAGGTGCAAACTTTGTACACTCAACACGAAATCATCTTGTTTCCTTGACCTACTACACGAATGTCGAGATTGCATGTGGTCAGGCGCACGTTATTCGTCTTGTTTGACATCTGCTCATACATGTGTAAACCACCTTCGCTGAGTCACTAGAATCTGTTTGACGGTTTATTATCCTGCTTCTTTTTTAATGCCATTGATGTATGCATTGATATCTGCCAGTGTCATGGCTTTTTTTTGTTTTTGTCTTGATGAACACGTTTCGCCTCAGGTGTGTGCCGTTTGGTCTAGGCTTGTTTGTGATTGGGGCTATGTTGTATTGTGTTCACACAGGGAGGGCAGGTATGAATCATAAGAGATTTAGCTCGTTGAACACTACATTTAAATGCGCTTTCTTGTGTCAAGAGCCTGTTAATACAAGACAGTCCCATTTTAATAAGGACCATGTGCTTCATTTCATCCTGTTGTGAAGATAAGCCCCTCGAGCATGTATGGAAATCAGTGAGTCATCAAGAATAACGACGCATCCACCTCAAAGTGATTCCTGTTTCAGTTTATGAGGAAGGTGATCTCACCATTGTAAATAGTCAAATAATGTGCATGTGCGTGAAGGAAATTCACCGTCAGTTAGTACTGATGCAGAAGTTTCAACGCCATATGCTTTGACAAACAGATCGATGTGTCTCAGAAAAGTCCAGGCGACTCTGGTTTGAACTCTACATTTCTGTCAGCTCGGGGGAGGGGTCAGGAACCCTGACCTCACTTCCTGTGGCGACTTCACAAGCCGTGCATTGTGTGTGAGAATGTAACCGGGCTCCTGGGACTCCTCCACATCTGGCAGCTGTTTTGACCTCCCCCATCCCTTTTCACCGCCAGGAACATCTATGTATGTTCCTGGTACTCACCTCAGGAACTGCCCCAAAATAACTCTACAAGCTTGAACTTCATTTCCATGCTGTTATGTACCTCACACATGCTCAGTTAAGCTCTGACACATCGTATTTGGTCTGCCACACTCTGGTTTCCACCATCAGGTTTACCCAGAGTTCCGGTTTTGATGTGGTTTTTGCCAACGTCTTTTGCGAGTGCCTCACACTTCAGAGGACAGACATTGGCGGTCATTATGAGTTCCTCTTAGTAAAGGAGAACAAGTATGCTATTCAGAATCATTTTCATTGGTGTTTTCACATCAATGCTTCAGGAGTTATTTGGAGTAGTCAGTCACTTCTTATTTCAGCTTTTGAGAAATACCACATTTATGCCAGAGTCTTTCTCACAGGGGCTTAGCACGCATGTGCTTTCGCTACGTGCTTAAAGAGCATGCTGCTAATTTTAGATTGTCTTATGTTGAAAAAGTCTATGCTCGTAGCTTCCTATTTTACATTTGAATATGAAAGGTTTATATCCTCTGTCATTCTGCACTAAAATATTGTTTAGAATCTATAGGAATAATTCCATATATTTAAAAAATGTAATTTATTAAAGTTTTTCTTTCTTTACGAAAACCTTGCTATGCAACTCTTTCATGTTAGAATGTACAATACTATTCATTATTTTCTACAGGGGTTTCAAATTTTTTGATGCAAACTACCCCTAAATATGATGATCTTCTTGCAAGGGACCCCTTCCTAAAATATGAAGCTGTAATAATAATAAAAGCTATATATTTGTGTATAAAAAAAGCGTTTATACTGAGAAAAATATTAAGAGTGATCCGACAACATTTTGTTTCCAAAATTAAATAATTTGCTTTTACATTGCACTCTTAAAAATAAAGGTGCTTCACGATGCCATAGAAGAATCTTTTTTGTCTAAATGGTTCGAACCTTTAACATCTGAAGAACCTTTCAGTTTCACAAAATGGTGAAAGAAGGTTCTTCTTTGTGGTGAAAGAAGGTTCTTCAGATTATAAAAAGGTAAGATTGTTGCAGACTGTTATTATCTGTGAAATATTTTTCCTTTTTTTAACTGACAGATTTAATAAACATTAACCCATAGACATGTGCATGTATTGTCACAAACAAACAATAAGTAAATAAAAATCTGCTACATTT
Organism: Sinocyclocheilus anophthalmus; assembly: GCA_018155175.1. Lineage (NCBI taxonomy): Eukaryota > Metazoa > Chordata > Actinopteri > Cypriniformes > Cyprinidae > Sinocyclocheilus > Sinocyclocheilus anophthalmus. Next base: position 82,698 of record JADLZN010001698.1, read on the forward strand.
TTATCCCATAATACTCAATTCTGATTGGTCAATCACTGCATTCTGTGGTCAAATATTTTTGTTTAAAGGCTGTTACACTTTAAAATTCACCATTGTGTCAACTAAATAGCTTTGCTGTATTAGTCTCTTCTAGCATTGTGCGGTCTCTTTCCACATTATAAAATTCAAACTCAAATCAATATTTCAAGTCCATTTATGTATTTACAATGTAAGTAGGAAGTAAATAATGTACAGTCAACTGGTAATTATCACAAAATACACCCTGACAGGGTGATCAAGACCTTGATGCAAAGTGGATCATCTGTAATGATCAGCTGATTGTGCATTAGCCTATATCTTATATTCGTATTGTAGTATCAGTTGTCACTGTAAACAGAAGTTAAACTGAATATTAAGTACATATATAGTCAGAAGAATCATTATCTAGACGTGAAATACAGAACTGTGCTCACATTCATTTCCTCTCCGTAATAGAGCGAGAACACCTCCAGCATTGGTGGACTGATGTACCCTTCCTCTTTTTCCATCTTCAAAACAGACTAGGTATATTTTTAGAACATCTGTCGATTCTCTTTTCTGTCATGTGCTCTGCAGTCCTGTGATACAGTGAGTCTGATGTCTTGTGATGAGTCTACAGTCATAGTGGCACTCATCGATTTGTTCATTTCATGTTGCATTATTTGTTTGAGAAATTTTTGCTCTGTCAGGCTTGCTGTGGCAATGTAAAGTGTGCAGGAAAACCACAATGTTTAAACGTTTTTTTAGAAATCAACCCTAGTTTCACTTTCTGAGGCCTGTTTTACGCCACACATGAAAGTAGCATGTGAGAAGAACATATTTATATCGACCCCCAGTGTTGCCAGGGTTGTGGTTTTTCCCCTCAAACTTGGGTTATTTTGAAAAGCAGTCACGGAAGAAATTAGAGAGCCTCTGGGCTTTTTTTTGCATAATGTACCGCAGTCACAAGAATGTTTTCTGTAGACAACAAAAATTTAAATATATATTTTTTTCCTAAGGTGTGTTGATACTTGGAATGAATACCTAGCAATTTATAGACTTATAGAGTGAGTTTGAGGGGCATGTTTGATGTCACATAAATTACATGAGTTTCGCCCACATCTAAAATTTTAAGCCAGGTTAATTGTGTTTGGCATTTAGCAACAAGAGTATGTAAAGTTATAGTATGAAGATGAGTACAATCAACAATATGTTAAAAACAAATTTGGTGAGGTGAATGGACAACATGTGTTTAAAAGCTAAAACAATTTTTTAGACATTGAATTTTAATCTGCTTAATCCCTAATCGGCTAAATGCAAATATAAGGCATACAGGTATAAATAAATAATAAACATTAACATCATGATTTTCTTTAAAGCTGCCTTGAAACAAAAACAAAAAAAAAAGTTGTTAAAAAATGTGATGTGAAAAGAGCTAATACATTGCCTAAATTTGACTTGAATTTTGTGGATGGTTATGTCATCTTATCACATTGTGACACTGGCTTAAAACATAGTTTATGTTACATCTCAGAGTGCCTGAAATTAAATCAAAGACAGTGGAAAGAAGAATTAAAATTACCAAAACGGAAAAGTGAATAACGGAATAATTAAATATGCACATATTATATATAAACCTGTCTAGCTAAACTGCGTGCTATGGTTGTAAAACACATAACAAATCAAAGTAGTATTAAAGGTGACATATCATGAAAATCTGACTTTTCCAGGGTTTTTTTTTCCAACCAAGGAAACGTGAAAAAGGTGAACCCAGTAACTTTGTTTTGGGGACCGTTTTTCCTGCAAGCGGTGACGTGGTGATTGTGGCAAAGGGCTCTCAATTATAATATTACCACCCCTTATCTGTAACGTCCACCCACGGCGCCGTCATGTGATTTCGCAAGCCGACAACGGTGTAATTCCACTGCGAATTTTAGCCAAACATGCTAACTGTTCTGTCTTTTCCTGCACAGACGAGCACAGAACACCAGAGGTGTAAAGTATTGGAGTAAATGTAATTAGTTACTGTACTTGAGTATCTTTTTGGTTACTTTGTAGTTGTACTGAGTATCAAAGATATTAGCAACTTTTACTCTCTACTTCACTACATTATTGAATGAGTATCTGTTCTTTTTACTCCACTACATTTGAAATGAGTGTTTCAGTTACACATTACATTTTGCATGGAAATAGCTTTTTCTGCAGCAGTTTATTTATGCTACAAAATACGTGATACTGCTTATTACAGGTCACTGAAAGTACTGCGTCTTGTGCGTTTTGCCCTTACTCACGCAAACTTGTCCAACAGGCTACTTTATGTGATGCGAGTTTCTTTTAGCAGTAAGTTTAATCACAGGTTTTCAATACTATGAGATGAGGACATGAATGCAGCCGGCAATGAGGCCGAAACCAGCACATCCAGTGCAAGAAGGCTTCAGCTTTTTAATTAAACATTAGTGAAATGACATGTGGCCAAGTATGGTGACCGCAACTTGAATTATCTCTGGCATTTATCCCCATCCAAAGTGCAACATCACACAGCAGTGGGCAGAGCCATTTTTTGCTGCGGCGCCTGGGGAGCAGTTGGGGGTTCGATGCTTTGCTCTAGGGTCTCACCTCAGTCGTGGTATTGTCACTTAATTTTACTTAACATTATTTTATTTATCCATTATACTGAAGAGACCTTTTTGAAGGATAGTGGTTTTGTTTGTTTGTTTTGTAATTTTGAGGTGTTCAGTTTTAGTTTGGTTTTACAAAATAAATGTGATTGTTGTCCTCACAAATCAGCTCTTTCTTGTTTTTGTTAGATGTTCTCTGTGCCTTGTCTTGGAATTTTATCACTTCCTGTCTCCCATGGTGTTTGTAGTCAGTTTGTATCCCGTTGATTCTTCACTGGTCCCATTTGATTCGTCGCCTCAGGTGTCTATCTTGTTAAGTCCTGTTTTCCATCAAGCAACGATAACTATAAAGATTTGATACAGATAATAGTTCTCAAAATCGTTTGTTTCCCCCACTCAATATTAAAGAGAGCCAGTCCACAACCGCCGCTATAACGATATTGGCACTGAGGAATGATAAAGTTGGAATCACTTTCAAAAAAAATTTTTCCAGCTAATAAATGATAAAAACATTGGCAGCCAATCAGAATCAATCCTGCTGTCACGAGCTCGAGAATTTAAAGCGACAGACGAGTGTACACTTAGAATAATCAGACGATATCGTACGCTGGTGTGGACGCTAATATTGTTATCTTTATAGTTATCGTTCTTGGTGTGGACGGGGCTTTAAAGCTTTTATCCCACTGTGTGTATATAGAGCCCGCCGGTTTGTCGTAGTTCTTTGTGAGTTGTTGAATGTAGGCCTAATGGTTGTCTGTTTGCCAGTCTTTCTTTTCTTTGTTCCCTTTGGTTTTTGGCTTTTAGCTTATTGTTTGTTCTAGTTTTTCCATTAAATACCTGCATATAGATCCTTGCCTCTGCCTGTTTTCCACAGCATTACAGTTTTTCACTGGCAAATCTCTTTGACTAGTGCATTTTTTGAGCCTATATTTAGTATAAGTAAAAAAACTTAAGTACTGTTAAAATCAGATACACTAAGACTTTTACTCAAGTTGTTTTGAAATTGGTGACTTGTAAATTGTAGTGGAGTAATTTTCACTGTAAGGTATCTGTACTTTTACTCAAGTATGTTTTAGGTACTCTTTACACCTCTGCGAGAACACTGTTTAGAGTCCCAGCCTCAGAGGAGACAAGAGAGCAGTGGATTTATTGATTTATTTACTGTATATTGCTGCTGCCACACAGATCTAAAATAAACATGCAATTTATTTCCCAGCTTTTTATCTTCACAGACATAACTGACTGTTTTTTTTGTAACTCATGTGTGTTTTTAACGGAAACGTGTGTGTGTGAATGAGAACTTAGTTTAGTACTCGCATGCTGTGACAGCCGCTTTTTGTCCGTGTGCTTCGGATGTGTGCTCTCAGAAAACCATATATCAGAAGTTTAAACTCGTATGGTTTAAAACGCATGATTTCAGCGTGATAAACATGATAATCAGAACCATAACATATGTTTTTAGCATATACGAGCTGTAAAGGCACAGCTCTATTCTCGAAAAGGGGGCGGGGAGCAGCAGCTCATTTGCATTTAAAGAGACAGGCACGAAAAACAGTGTGTTTCTGCTTCCACTCAAAATAGTCATTTTCAAAATGATATAATAAATGAGCTGTGGGGGTATTTTGAGCTGAAACTTCACATACATTCTGGGGACACCTGAGACTTATATTACATATTGTAAAAATGGGCATAATATGTCTCCTTTAAAGGCCTTTATTGGAAATCCTGCAGCTGTCAACTCTGATTCGACAAGGGAAAAAGGGGGCTAGTTTTCTTTCCTTTTGGGTGGGTTTTGAGTAAGCGTTGGGCTGGAAATTTTTCTGACCTGGCAACCCCCCGCATCAACACATTACAGTATCAACACTGAAACTTTGAAGACAGTGTACCGGAAGTGACTTTTGGCACTTAGCACTTAGGCCACATTATGTGTCATGACTTTATCTTTTCATGACTTTGTGGACAATTTAGGGTCATTCACACCAAGAAGGATATCTACCGGGCGTCCCTCAAATATGTCGTGAAAAAGTTTTTTTATTTATTTCAGTAATTCAACTCAATTGGTGAAACTTGTGTATTAAATAAATTCAAAACACACAGACTGAAGTAGTTTAAGTCTTTGGTTTCTTTTAATTGTTATGATTTTGGCTCACATTTAACAAAAACCCACCAATTCACTATCTCAGCAAATTAGAATATGGTGACATGCCAATCAGCTAATCAACTCAAAACACCTGCAAAGCTTTCCTGAGCCTTCAAAATGTCTCTCAGTTTGGTTCACTAGGCTACCCAATCATGGGGAAGACTGCTGATCTGACTTGTCAAAGACAATCATTGCCACCCTTCACAAGGAGGGTAAGCCACAAAAATTAATTGCCAAAGAAGCTGGCAGTTCACAAAGTGCTGTATCCAAGCATATTCATAGAAAATTGAGTGGAAGGAAAAAGTGTAGAAGAAAAATATGCACAACCAACCGAGAAAACCGCAACCTTATGAGGATTGTCAAGCAAAATCGATTCAAGAATTGGAGTGAACTTCACAAGGAATGGATTGAGGCTGGGGTCAAGGCATCAAGAGCCACTACACACAGTTGTGTCAAGGAATTTGGCTACAGTTGTAGTATTCCATTTGTTATGCCACTCCTGAACCACAGACAATGTCTGAGGTGTCTTACCTGGGCTAAGGAGAATAACTGGACTTTTGCCCAGTGGTCCAAAGTCCTTTTTCCAGATGAGAGCAAGTTTTGTATTCATTTGGAAACCAAGGTCCTAGAGTCTGGAGGAAGGTGGAGAAGCTCATAGCCCAAGTTGCTTGCAGTGTTAAGTTTCCACAGTCTGTGATGATTTGGGTGCAATGTCATCTGCTGGTGTTGGTCCATTGTTTTTTTTTTTGAAAACCAACGTCACTGCACCCTTTTTAACAAGAAATTTTGGAGCACTTCATGCTTCCTTCTGCTGACCAGCTTTTGGAAGATGCTGATTTCATTTTCCAGCAGGATTTGCACCTGCCCACACTGCCAAAAGCACCTAAAGTTGGTTAAATGACCATGGTGTTTGGTGTGCTTGACTGGCCAGCAAACTTACCAGATCTTAACCCCATATAGAATCTATGGGGTATTGTCAAAAGGAAAATGAGAAACAAGAGACCAAAAATGCAGATGAGATGAAGGCCACTGTCAAAGAAACCTGGTTTTCCATACCACCTCAGCAGTGCCACAAAACTGATCACCTCCATGCCACGCCGAATTGAGGCAGTCATTAAAGCAAAAGGAGCCCCTACCAAGTATTGTACAGTAAATGAACATACTTTCCAACAATTCACTAAATTTTTTTTTTATTGGTCTTTATGAAGTATTCTAATTTGTTGAGATAGTGAATTGTGGGTTTTTGTTAAATGTGAGCCAAGATCATCACAATTAAAGAACCAAAGACTTAAACTACTTCATTCTGTGTGCATTTAATTTATTTAATACACAATTTTCACAATTTGAGTTCAATTACTGAAATAAATGAACTTTTCCACGACATTCTAATTTATTGAGATGCACCTGTATAGCGTCCACACCAAAGCATGATAACATTCAGTTTATTATAAGCACACACAGGAGTTTTAGCATCTGCTCCTTTAAATGCTCACTCAAGCTCTTAAAACTGAATTCTGATTGGCTGTCAATGTTATATCATTCATTAACCATAAAAAAACATTATTCTGAAAGTGATTTCAATGATATCATGCTTCTGTGTTGTTATCGCTGTGTTTCGGACTTCAGTATTCTCATAAAACTAGAACGACTGTTAAAACTTTATAGTTAGAGTTATTATTATTGTCGTCGGTGTGTACGGCCTTTAGTCACCATTTTGAATTTTAACATTTATTACACAGAAACACTCGATGGTGAGGTGTCTGTTCTTCCACTCCTTCCCTTTCAGACATTACTGAAAGAGTAAATAATGGCACCTGGAGTCAGGATGGCTGATCTCTTTTCTCTCCTAATCATCCATTAGTGGCTTAAGTGTCAGCTGCGCCACATGTCTAACAGAGCTCACAAGTTGAAATCCCTAACGCCCCCTCATTCTATCCTACCTTTTATCACCTGTTCATTTTCCTTTTCTAAAATCCCAGCTTTGTTTTAAGGGAGGGTGCTTATGCACCCTTAGCGGTTCGTTGCACAGCTGCATCCGTGACTTTTCCAGATTGTTTGTCGATGGGCGAATGAACAAACTCATCTAGCAGCTGACGACCTTCCTTATCAACGATTTGCCGTGCTGTTTTGATTCAGATTTCAGCGACTGCATCCAAACCATTGTATATGATAATCACTAATTTCATCTCCCCTCACTGATATATTACTATAGCAGAGCACAGAAGTCAGTTCCCATGCTCCAATATGTGTGCTGTTTGTGTATAATGTTTACATTGGGTTTAATTATGTGAACATACTTGTTTGTAACTCAAGGCAGATATAGACAGCTGTAATTGTACGTAAGACCCAAAAAGTGCTCTACCAGGGGGGGAGAGGGTGGGGCGTCAAGAGGAATAGGGGGAGGGTTCTGTGGCTTCCTGGAGATTAGGCCTTTATTTACAGAGGGGTACTCAAGTGACTTTAACACAACACAATACTAATCCACAAGTCCATTTATACGCTCTTCTTTATTAACTATATGACTGAGAAGACCATGTTTTCCCTAGGAGGCCTGGTCATTTGCATGGTAATACGAGTCCTATAATGTGATTTAGCAAGGATTTTAAAGTCCCAGATTTAAAACGTGTGAGAAGTACAACAAGGCTGGTTTGTACTAGTTTGAGGCATAGGTAATACAACAATTGACATATGGGTAGGAAAAGAGACAGCATATTTTTTGCCGATACTTTATCTTCACAAATTCTGAAGGCAAAATCTGTTGTTTTGACCTGTAACCATATGGCAGCCATCAGGGCTGTGGCCTCCTTTGGCTTGGAAACCCAACACTGACAGACGTTCAGTATCACATTCATTATCTGACTTGTGCTGGATCAGAAGAAGGTACTTGAGGCTAGTTCCTGTGTTCTGCTTTGCTGAAAAGGCCTGCTTAGCTGGTCACCAGCATATGTTGTGTTCTGGATGCTGGTCCCCAGCATGGGTGCTGGTTTTCCTACCAAGCTTCTTAACTAACTTACCCAGCAAGACTTCCTTGGAAAACCCTCTTCACCAGAAAACCATGCCGATGCACCAGCCAAGTTTTCAGTGACTGTGATATTAAGGACATGATGGTCCCGGAACAACATTCCTATTGTAGGGGTATTTAATGGCTAGGGTTATGCCATGCTTTTACTGCACGCGAGCACTTAATTGCTCTCATTATAATCAGCAAAACTGTCTGCACTGCAAGCACCTGATGAAGCGCACCACAGTGCAAATAGCAGCTAAAAAACAGCCTTTTTGTTTCAGATGTGTTACATAGCTACTTTAGCCATTTGTCTTAGTTTACCAAGTTAAATGATTTTTACCTTTTATTCATTATATTGTTACATCACAGGCAGTTCTGATTTAAATCATCTTTTGGTCAGCGCAAATAACAAAAATATATCTATTATGCTCTCTAAGGCTGCAGCTGCATTTAATTTATAAAATATTTTATTTGAATATATTAAAATGTAATTTATTCCTGTGATGCAAAGCTACATTTTCAGCAGGCATTGTTCCAGTCCTTCATGTCCACAGATCCTTCAGAAATTCATCTAATATACTGATTTGGTGCTCAAGAAACTTTTTAATGTTGATGAATAGAAAGAATTCAAAATACCAGCATTTATGTGATTTTATTTATTTGTTTGTAAAACTGTAAAAGTATTTGTAATTTGTAGCATTTTAATGCATCCCTGTACGTACTTTTATAAAAGTTAAATAAATGCAATAAAAGTAAAAAAATCTTTCTTTTTGAATGGCATTGTGTGTGTTCGTGCGCGCGTATGTGTAGTAAAATAGATAAATAAAATGAATTTATAATATAAAGAACCCATTTACTGTTGTTGTAGTGTATCTTCAAGCAAAGCAAATTTGACTCCTTTTAATTCATGAGTTGGAATTTGATTTGAATTGGCCTCACTTCAGAAGAATTTGAATTGGACTTGGAATAACAGGAAGTGCAGGAAGTGTAAAGAATTACAATTCAGAGATTCAAAAGCTTCGTCAAGCCATCAAAGTTGGTCTTGGCAACCTTTCTATTCTAGTTTTAAAAAGGCACTTTTTCTAGTTATATGAACGTCTTTGTATTTTTGTTCATTTTACAGTAATTCAACTTCCTCAGGTGAATTCCTTTATCTCAATTCAATTCCAGGAATTTAAAAAGCATTCTCAATTCCATTCTGTGGCACACAACACTTCATGTATACACAACCTCAAGCCGCAGTGACATACCATGTTAATGTTAGAGTTAGAACACAAGATATTGCAAAACTATCACCAACCCACCACTAAAAACCAAAATAAAGCACCTGGGACAACACTGATGCTGGTGTAAGTTGTTTTGATTCAGCAGGATGCTTGTATATAGGTATTAGAGAAATCAAAATATCTAATGCAGATTTCCAGTCCCTCCATATGGATTTGCACTACACTTGTTCTCCATAAGCAAAGGAGCCCAAGGGCGATTGTACGCCATGCAAGATCATGTTCACAGCATGTACCTTACATATGGGGCGCTCTTGACCCCTTTGATCTCCTAAACAAATGATATAACGGAGATCCTCATGTGGCCTCTCTACATGGATTACCATTAGAAATCCCTTCAACAGAGACTCGTGTGCTAATCCAAAATACTCCCCGTGGGACATGTTTTCACTCTTTTTTTCAGAAGATAAAAATGACCGCTCTAAGGTTCTGAACGTTTCTTTGAGAAGCTAATTTGGACTGAACCCAGATGCACCATGCATCCAATGTTTTGCTGTCTTAATGAAGCACAGCAGTATGCAAACTGAGGCATAACTGTAAAGCCTTTGTGCAAATTGACCCAGAACTCCAGAGAGGTCAGAGACAGAAAAAGAGGTGATGGAGGAGGGAATCAAAGAAGGTTGGGAAAGGAAATGAGGGAACAGCTGGACACAAGGTTGTGCGCATGCAGGCGGAGGAGGAAATGCAGTGAGGTGGATCAGTAGAGGATGAAACAGGCTTTCACAGAGCAGGTCATGCAAGTAGCAGCAGAATCACACGAACATTACATAGATGTGTTTTCCATCATTCAACTCTTATAAATATAAAACATTCCATTTAAAAACACAGACATTCTCATTACTGGCCTTCACTCAAGCCGCCCTGAGGGCAAAGCTCAAAGTCAGAGGTCAATGTCAAGGGTCATCAGATAGCAGGAGGATATGACTCCGTCGAGTACAGGGGCTTTATTCTGTGCCTGTTGATGTCGCCCATCTTCCCTCTGTGCCCCCAACTCCCACATACACACACCTGCAATTATGTCAAAACCAGCTTGATGTTAAATGGCACCATTATGGCAGAAGGCTGTGGTTAAGAAATTATAGCTTAATTGGCAAAGCAGTACAGAAAATATACACTTGACATACTTTGTGTGTTTTATGTGACTAAAAAGTGACAACAAGACTAAGCAAGTTGTTCAGTTCCTAAATAGTTTCAAGATCGATTCTTAATTAAAATGCACCAAAGCAACATAATTCTTGAACATTGCTTTGACTTAATTTCATTATAATCAATCCACTTGCATTTGTAAAATTTGGTCATATTTTCATACATAATTTTCAAACTGAAACCGGACTAGCTCCCTGGATTATGCTTAGTTACATCAGGATTTAAAAGAGCTCTTCAGTCCCGTTGAGCAATCAGTGACCAGCATAATCTACAGTATTTCTCCATTTGTGTTCCAAAGAAGTAAAAAAATCAAACGGATTGGGAAAAAACATGAGTGTGAGGTTTTGATTTTCGGGTAAACTATTCCTTTAATATTGATATCTCTGCTGTGTGTATATGTGGGTGCAATTAAACAAAATATTTAGTTATGCTTTGTAAATGTAAACCCCCTGTTTAGCACACCAATAAAACCTCTTTGAGTCTTGCAAAGACTAATGTAAGTATCATAAAATAACAAAGGCACCGAAAAGAGGAGACAACGTGGTGTCTGGACTCTAAATGTCACACTATCCTGACAGAGCTTCCAACAACTCTGTCTACACAACGAAGACCTCCTTGGGATCCAGACAGTCAGACAGAGATGTGACTAATGCTTTGTTGCCAACTACATTCCCTGCGGTGTTTTAGTGCAGATACTTGAGAAAAGTTCTACTGCACCAGTGGTTTTGGGCTCAGCATGTATTCGTTTTTACACAATAAGTGTGATTGTGAAGGGGAAAAAATTATATCATAAAGTATTGCCTAAGGGCAAATGCACTTCCAGATAAGCGCACCACTCAGCAATGGCATCTTTATTTTGCACAGATCAGCATTCAGTGGTATCATACTTCTGCTTTTAGGGTTTTAGGGTATCCAAAAATACAAATAGTCCGTGTGAATGTTAAAAGATCTTTGATTACCGTTAATTTCAAAGAAGACTTTTTGTATGAAGACTGAATTACATGTAGCAGGGAGTGGACACAGCTCTGGAAAAGTTTGCTGATGTTATTACAGCTGTACCATAACTAGAATGTGACTTCACAGACCACAGCCAATCAAAACTAAAAGAACTCATTGGCCTGATCCAATCAACAGTGCAATAACGCCAGCTATTGAAGTCGAAATTAATGCCAGTGTTAGGGGGAAAGTTTAATATCTGAACATTTGGCAGTTAGGTTCCACATATAAAACTGAAATAGCAAAACGTTAACTTGCAGTTGCTCTATTTGGAGTAACGCAAACAAAATTAAGGAAGTGTGGACAACATCGGCTTTCACCAATGCCCTTTTCCCCACTAATGTTTAGATTGTGGCAACATTCATCTTGTTTGAACAGATGATGACAATGAGTTAAATGTAGAGCCATGATTAAATATTTAAAGGGGTGCTATTATGCTTTTTCACTTTTTCAACTTTAGTTAGTCTGTAATATAGCTGTTTGAGCATAAAAAAAGATCTGCAAGGAAAGCTCAAAGTCCACTTCAAAAGGAGATATTTTATATAACAGAAATCACTTTTCAAAAACTACAACGAACGACTCGTTTGGACTACAACCAGGGTTTGAAATTAACTTTTTCACTCACTAGCCAATTTGGCTACTAAATTTTTAAGTTACTGGCCATTCATAATTTCTACTAGCCAAAAAAATTAAACAAATAAATAATGAAAAAAAGGCCGGAGGTAAGCCAACAGCTTGAGGCTGTCCACACTGGATGCGACAAAGTGACCATTGCAAATCATTTGTACTTTGTCAAACAGTAGGCCTACGTCATAAATAGAACGAGGCATTTTACTGTCGGGGATTTGTCGTGCTGGGCTGAGACACATCCAGTGTAGGCCGCATCACCGATTATAATGGGTTCTATAGTATTTTGTCGCATCTGGTGTAGACACGGTGCGAGTCTTCAGGCGTTTTTTTATTTTAACCAGTGCGCCCGCCACGCCATTATTTGTTATGTAGTGACGGGTACAGGGCTGGACTGGGGTTAAAATTCGACCCTGGACAAATCCAGCCTATCTGGCCCTCAAATTCCCCTGTGAATGTTTTGCTGTGTTATAGGGCCTTCAATTGGAGTAAGTAAATAAATAAATAAATGTGGACAAAAACAAATAATGATATATTTCTGAAATCACAGCAAATGCAACAAACTAATAGCCTACTGCATTTTTGTCACATAGAAATGTACTTGACAGTATAAGCATTGATTTTGTGCTAGAACATAGGAAATTTACTGCTAATAAATGCTGTCATCCTTTCCTCACCCTCATGTCTTTCCAAACCTGTATGACTTACTTTCTTCTGTAAAACACAAAATATATTTTATAGAATGTTACAAAACCATTTTGGTTACCCTTGATTTCTACTATGGACAACTTTGTTGAGTTTCTCAATATCCTTATTTTATGTTCCACAGAAGACAGAAATTCTTACAGGTTTGGAATGACATGATGCTGAGTAGCCTAAATGAAGACAGTTTTAATTTTGGGGTGAACTAGTCCCTTGAAGAACTTTATAATATTTGTAAATGGAAAACACCATTTATAAGTGTCTCTCAATTACAGAGTCACTGATTATTGTCTTTAATCAGGCTCTTACTGAATTAACATTTTACTTAAATTAAAATGAATTAGAATGAAACATTTAAAGAGAAATAAGCTATTAAAGTTTGTTTACATTCATTTTACCTTTTACCTTTAATGTTGTCATATCACACAACTGTATAACACAATTCTGTGTCATTTCTGAATGGATCGAGCGAATAAATCTTATAAATCGTGGCGGAAGTGCAGCGCTGTGCGGGAGACTGATCCTGCGCTGCTTTAACCACGCGGCTGGTGGATGCACCGGGTAGCACCGCTTCACACTTTTGGAGTACTTGCTTTTTGCAGTTTCGCGTGGGCTGTCATTTAAAAACAGCGCCTAATATAAGGTCTCCCTCGCTTCGACGATCTGCCCACCGTGAATGTCCCGTTGCTCCCGATGGCCAGTAGCGACATCGCTGGGTATGTTCAAGTAAGCTAGATATGCCCAGATGCTGCGCAATTAGGCTTATTTAATATACCATGATGAGTCTCGAGTTCAGTATTTACACTAAATATGCGCAGATTTGGCTTAAATGAACTTGCCCAAGAAATTAATTAGTGAACATAACTTACGAAAAGTAACCTGCCAAATTGGCAAGTGATTTGACAGCGTTACCCACCAAGCGATTTGTACCCGCATTTGGCGGTTGTTTCGGGTGTTCATTTCAAACCCTGACTACAACGCACATTTTCCGGGATTTGTGATATCACAAATATCGACGAATGGGATGAGGCCTGGTTGAGCTGCACTAGAGAAGGCAGCGAGTGTTATTACTATGTTGGAGACATGCTAGCTTTCCCAAGGCAAACGAACTTAGAGTGGTTACAATCATCAGAGTTTAAATCGCGCTCAAATTGATTTGATTTTGACGCAATATTACACTGAAGCTCGCAGGTGGCTATGGTAAGTGGCATGACATTTCCCGACTAGGCGCCGAGTGCTGGCAATCACAACACACACTGGCCCAGCTAACCATCACTACACACACTGGCCCCGCTGACCCATCACAACACACACTGGCCCAGCTAACCAATCACAGCACACACTGGCCCAGCTAACCAATCACAACACACACTGGCCCAGCTAACCAATCACAGCACACACTGGCCCAGCTAACCAATCACAGCACACACACTAGCCCAGCTAACCAATCAAAGCACACACCGGCTCAGCTAACCAATCACAACACACACCGACCCAGCTAACCAATCACAACACACCACTGGGCCCAGCTACCAATCACAGCACATCGGGCCTTCATTTGATACAGGAACTATTCGAGCCGTTCATGCCAGACTGGGGAGAGAGGTGTTGTAATAATGTAAAATATGTGAAAAATAATGTGTTTTTCGAACAACCTAGTATGAGAGCGTGTTCTAGTACACCCCCAAAACAAAATCAAGACTTTGTAAAAGAGCATATTAGGACCCCTTTAATAGGACCACAGTGTCAACCTGAAATGACTATAGTCTATTATCAAGATCCCTAATCGTACCAAACTTTAATTAAAGTTAAAAGCCATGTTGATTGCTATTGTTTGGGAAAAAAGTCCTTTATCTAAATCTATAGTCAAATTGCACGGATGCACTACACAATCTTAAGTAATCTAAATGACCTTGATAGAATCCCGTGCATCAAATCCAGCTCTGGCTAAATGATAACCATTGTTGATGACTCAAAATGTGCAGGGAAAAGAGGCAGAGCACTAATCCCTGTAGACTAATGGGAGTTTCCACATCTGGCAGGTCTTAGGAAGGGTGAAGTGAAAAACAAGGGATAACACCTAAATCAGCCCGGTCTGCTCAAGTCTTTGTTGAATATCAGCATTGTCGTTCTTTTCTGTTGGCTAAATCTCTGTGTGTTTATGTGTCTGCGTGTGTCTTGTGTTTATATCATAACACAAGCTTCTTTGTGACCATCTACTGATGAGTTGAGTAAATTCCAAAGTTTATCTAAAAGTTTGAGTTTGGCATGTTGCAGCTGCTGTGTAAGAATGCTTTATAAATTGAGAAACACCATCTCTTGATAGCCCCACAGAAGACCGCTTTTAATCATCTCGCACAGGAATCCTGACAGGGTTGTCTGTGCTGGTGCTAACTGAAAGCAGATTGTTGCTGAGAGTCCGTGTTGAAACAGCGGAACGCCTTAGATTACTTACTGTGGGTGATTAAAAATGGGGGATTATTATTTTGTTGCGTCATGCGTTGGCGTGAATGCTGACAATAATATTTTTTCTTCTTCTTTTGCCTGAGATCTCAAAGGACAGAGCATAACACAAAGCCGTTGTTCATACTGTCTTGCAAAAAAGTACCGTGGTGGTTTCTATTTCCTTGATACCATGCTTAAAACCCAATAAGGAATGTCCATTGGTATTGTTTTCTAAGTCATTGTCACACAATTGAAAAGTGATCCCATTGCCAGGTCATGCTTCGGTTGTATTCTTTGACGATACACCCCTTGTCCTTCAAAAACATCTGACTCATCCTGCTTTTCCGTCTCAAGGGTGGCTGACTCCCTATGCTCTCGAAACAAATGACTCCAATTCAGAAGAATATAATGGTTAGTCTTTAAACAAGCAAACCTTTCACCACAAAGACCTTTACCTCGCCCTTTCTGGCTCTCCGCACTACTATGGGTCACTGCCTGAGGCATGTTAGAGTTTACACTTAGGATCTCCAATCTCGAATGGCAATCTCTTTGGCTCTTCAAGGCTTAACTCAGTGAGGAAATTGAATCCATCAGGAAATGGCGGGTATGTGACCTGAAAACAGTGGGCAAGAGGCTGTTGTGCACTCAGTAGGCCTCGATAAACTTTCACGCATCTGGGAGCCGATTGATTTAACGGCCAAAAAGAAATATGGCCTCCTTCTTTCTCCAGTGTGTGCTCACCCTTTGAGCCTCCCCACGCTCCTCCAAAAAGACTTTGGATTCCAGGAAAGCTGAAGTGGACTCTATAAATCAGCCTCCCCCTGTGACAGAGGAACTTGGGGTGAGACCGAGAGCCCTCCACCCCTGTTTCAAGAGGGGAACGGGATGTCTTTTATACGCTCCCCACCTGAATTGCCTTCTCAAGCTCTAGCGTGTCTAGTATCTTCAGTGTTACGGTCTGTAAAGCTTTTTATAGCCCTAGCTAAACTGCCACAGAAGTGTCAATGTCAAACCACTTCAAAAACAGACCGTATTCTTTTAGCCATTAGTGTCGGTCCATGGCCATGGTGCCGTTACTACTTTACTGCCTATAATCAGCAGAGCTTCTGCCCCCTGTACCAGCTCTGGTATGCCTCACCGATGGGACAAAAAGGTGATGACAGCAGCTCCAGACACAAAGGATGAAGGAGGACTAGATGCTTCTAGAAGACTGAGGTTGATTTTAATGGAAGGTGATTGCGTGATTAAATAAGGTGTGCATGTTTCCACAGGGATAATAGAAGAACCTTCAACTGACACACTGTGGAAGCCAAGCCCAAGTGAACCGTAACTTGTCCTCACATGCAGATTTAACTTTGAGAAGGCGATTAGTAATGGGCAAGGTTTAACTGTGAATGACACATCCATCAAAGCATGTGCACTCAATAACACAAGGCTGAAATTACATACATAACCAAAAAAACAGTGAACATCCGTACAGAGTTCTGAGATCTTCTCGCAGTTCTTTTCTTACAGGACAGGGGGAAGGGTGGGTAGGTGGTGGTAGAGAAAGAGCATGAGACTTTGCAGCTGATATTCTGTGTTACGTGGCCCAGTGGGGTGGAGCTGCTCTGGCCTGCCCCCTCTCTCCTATGGGACGTACTGCCTGTGCAAACAAACCGACCCCCGGGCCTCTGGTCTAATGGGAACCAGACTTATCCCTGCACCAAGGCCCAGCAAATTCCCCTCGTTTTGCACACACAGGCATCATGAGCTCCAGCTGAGGGATGCAGTCCAATTATCCCAAACAGACCTGAAACTATTCCCTCTCTCGTTTCCCACATAGCAGAGCGCCATGGTGTTCCATCTTTTAAGGCCACTCGCCCTTGTGACCCCTCAACAAACAAATCCATGTACAGCCAGAGGCATCATGGCCATTCTGATCTGAGCCAAGTCTATTTGCACTATTTGCACAATTTTGTACATTGACTGTCAACGTCTTTCTCTATCTATCAATCTATCTATCTCTAAAAACAAGGGTTCAAGGGAGGAAACAAACAAAGGGTTCAAATATATTTTTCTATATAATGCATATATTTATTTAGTTTTATTACCCACACTACTATTTAAAAGTTAGAGGTCAATATAAATGGTTCTAATACATGAATTAATAGGTGTTTATCCAGAAGGGCAGATCTACGTGTATTGAGAAGAGCCCCCTCGCCCAACATCCAAACCTTATTTCTTTTAAAAATGAACTGTTTAATGTTTCAATACCTGCAGTTCAACCATGATTTATCTTAAAATGATTCTTGAGCATAATCAGCAATTAAAATGCGCTTTACAATCAAAGGAATAAATTCCATACTAAAATATATTAATTGTAATAATGTTTTAAAATCAGAATAATATTTCACAATATTACAGTTTTTATTTATTTAAGTTTTTAATCAAATAAATGCAGCATTGATGAGCGTAAGAGACTTTCTTCAAAAACATAAAAAAATGACCGACCCCAAACTGTGTTGTGTGTGTGTGCTGTTGTGTGTATATATATAAAATAGGGCTCAATGTACTGTGTTAAAATGAAGGAATTGTCTGTATTCATTTTTACTTATATTTTGAAATACACAGTGTATTATGTTGTTCTTTAGGGTTGAGGGAAATGGAAAAGTTTCTTTTCTACTGTTTTTTTTTCTAACGGGGAATACTGCAAAAACTTTTAGCATAAGAAATGTCATATTTTTTCTTTAGTCATGTCTTATCTCACATATGAGTCAAGACCACCACTGAAGCCCCCTCAAAAAACAAAGGTGCATAATGCCTCTACATAGAGTCGTCAATCTTTATCAGTCAGCCGTTCTAAACTTATCAAACTTCCCATTTCCAGTCACTCAAACACCACGTTCTCCCCCCCTTCTCTCCTTTCTTCTCTAATGATTCATCTCTCTCTAGTTCCTGTTTTCTTACTTTCTCCTTTTTATTCAGCCATCTCTTTTTCCATCTCACTTTTTCTTCCCCACCCCTCACATCTCTTTGGTCTCCTTCATCTCCCTCTCCCCTGTTTTTCCATCCACCACCCCCATGTTACAAAAATTCAGTTTCAGTTTTTATCACGCTGGTAAACTAGTCCAAAATGTGCACTATTGTATTTGTCCTTGGCACAGTGCTGCTCTTACTTTCCTAGTAAGATAATGGGTTTGTGGAGGAGGCCTTGTGAGAGGGACTAAAAGACAGCAGCTGCAGAGTAATGAGTTGAGCGGCAATCTAATGTCTAATACATTTCACTAATTTCCAGCTCCAGTCTCCCTGGGCACAGGGCAGCACAGTCCATAATGATTTTAGATTGTTCACTGTTGGATGATACGAGCTGAATGATCTCATTGTGGGGTTTATGGGTTATCTCAGAATGTTCAGACAGATTTTGCACTGCTTTTTATTTGAATGGCCCATTTCGCAACTGACTGAATCACAGCACAGATGAAACTAAGTTGGAAAGTCCTCCACAACACAATAAGCCCATACGATGCGCTGTTATGCAGACAGAGGGTTTTTCCCTGTGTCTCGTTAACAGAAAGTCTTTTATAAATTTTTTTACACCAAAAATCGTTCTGCCGAGCAAACATGCCACTCATACTGAATGCTTTCACTGGTTTTTGGTCTACAGACCACTTTTTGTACTCGCACGGTGTGTGGTACAGTTGTGGTGTGCTGTGCCATATATGTATGTTCATTTCAAATGGTGTATGTTTTCTAAGAATAAGTGTTGGATAACATCTAAAACATATTGAGGTTTTGAGGTATAATGTAATGTTTTAATGTCAATAAACTGTGAGATTATGTCTTTTCATTGTTTCCTCTGTATCTGAGCTCAGACCAGTTCTGGCAAGCTTTTTTCCATCTCACTTTTTCTTCCCCACCCCTCACATCTCTTTGGTCTCCTTCATCTCCCTCTCCCCTGTTTTTCCATCCACCCACCCCCATGTTACAAAAATTCAGTTTCAGTTTTTATCACGCTGGTAAACTAGTCCAAAATGTGCACTATTGTGTTTGTCCTTGGCCCAGTGCTGCTCTTACTTTCCTAGTAAGATAATGGGTTTGTGGAGGAGGCCTTGTGAGAGGGACTAAAAGAGAGCAGCTCATTTCAAACGGTGTATGTTTTCTAAGAATAATTGTTGGATAACATCTAAAACATATTGAGGTTTTGAGGTATAATGTAATGTTTTAATGTCAATAAACTGTGAGATTATGTCTTTTCATTGTTTCCTCTGTATCTGAGCTCAGACCAGTCCTGGCAAGCTCAGATAGATTTTTCTCTCTCGATTGGTGTGTTTTCTGGCAGGGCTTTTTTTTAAGCATGTAGGAGTGGCCTAGACCAGACTTACGCTTCTGGGGAAGTGTGAATTCATATATTTGCATGTATGGTTTCTTGCAGCATCAGCGGAAAGGCTGATAGAAACCTTGCCTGCATGTAATCGTCACTACCTGGCTGTGGTGAATTAACGAATAAAGTGCTCAGTGCGTTCATCTGAGCTGTGAGAAGGTAAAGTGTAACCTGAGGTTTTGGATACCAGTTGCCTTATTGATCTGTCTTGAAAGTATTATCATAATCTCCTTAAAGCATCTGGAAACTCATTTGAGTTCAATAAACTCCTTTGTCTCTTTCCTGTTTGTGATGTCTGTTTGCCTTTATGCAGCATATTCACGTCACTGACTTTAAAAAATATTTTTTTTAAATTTTAAATTGACAAATTAAACACTTTTCTTGGATTTGGAACATAGTGTTTAATCATTGTAATGTAATCTTCAATTTAAAGAGAACATTAAACTTACAAAAAAATCAGTTTGGATGCTTAAAGGGTTAGTTCACCCAAAAATGAAAATTCTGTCATTAATTACTCACCCTCGTGTTGTTCCAAACCCGTAAGACATTCGTTCATCTTCGGAACACAGTTTAAGATATTTTTGATGAAATCTGAGGGCTCTCTGACCCTCCCATAGACAGCAAGGTAACTACCACGTTCAAGGTCCAGAAAAGTACCAAGATGATCGACAAAGTAGTCCGTGTGACATCAGTGGTTTAACTGTAAAGTTACGAAGCTACGAGAATACTTTTTTGCGCAAAAAACCCCCCCCAAAATAACGACTTTATTCCACATTTTCGTGACGCAGTAGAGAGTCATTTTTCCGAAGATGAACAAAGGTCTTACGGGTTTGGAACAACACGAGGGTGAGTAATTAATGACAGAATTTTCATTTTTGGGTGAACTAACCCTTTAAAGGCGAAATACAGCTCATGGGAGTGCTTAATAAAAGTTAAAGTTGGGGGTGTTTTCAATCTTGAAATTGAGTTTCAATTAATCTGCCAAGAAAAGCTCTCATGCGTGATTTGGTAAATAGTTTGCATGTGTGTTTTTCTCTTTATCCAGTATTCTCTTTCTGCATCTATTGTCACATACTCGTCAGACTACAGTGCATTCTAGCCTAAACCGATGCAACTTGGTCCATTTCGAATGAGTGTAATGCTCCCCCAATAACATATCTGAGGCATTGGCCCCTGGCAGAAACAAACGAAACGCAAACAAACAGTCTTGATCACCATCAGCAATAAGGAGTGAAGCTCTAGACATTCTGTTTCTCTCATTAGGGTATTATTAGACCAGATGTGTTCCATCAGTGCAGCGCGAATACTCAGTATGATTTGCTCAGAAACGCGTCTGTCGAGAATAAGACTTCATTACAACATGTCTTCTGGCCTTCCTTTGTCATTCTCCTCTTACACAGGCCTCTCTAGCTCTCACCACGTCTGCTGCCACGTTTCCAGATGCTACAGAGCCCAGTGTTTAAATTATTTTCTTTATGATGTGAAGAAAAAGGAATTAACATCCAACACTGACGAAGTGGCAAAAGTGAGAAAATACAAAGTTGGGGCTTGCTAACACCACCGAATCCATCTCCCAATGCTCTACTGGCCCCCACCACCACCAGATGAAATATTCAGGGAAGTGTGGGATTACTTTCACAAGGAGAACTTGAACCCCTTGACTTCCTGCCTGGTGATGAGGTCACTATTCTCTGAGGGAGTGTCTGTGAAATGCCTCCCGCTCAATAACAGCCCAGCCAAGGCCAGAGAAGAGCGGGGGCTGGTATAGTCAGACTGGGAAGGAGATGGAGGGGATGAATGAGAAGGGGCAGTGGAGGAGTGACGGAACTGGGCTCGGCAGGGGGGTTTGGAGGTGACGGTGAGGACCGTATCGTCCAGGCTCTGGGCGTTCATCCCAAACTCAGTGTGATTTCACATTATGGGGTGGAAATTTTCAGTAACACTGAGTGTGAGATCAAGTTGTGATCGTCCGCTGTCGCAGATGGGTCCTCGAGCAATGTCTTACAGGAGGGAGGGTCCATATTGCTGATGGATATAATGAAATAATGAACGGCGCTGTAGTATCTTCCCATCCGCCCCTCAGGCTCAAGGCTTTTGATGCAGATGGTGCGGGACAAAAACTGAGAAAATACTAAGCCTTTTGACAAATCCAAACCAGATGAAGGCCAAATCGGCCACATGAATGTACTGTCTATGCAACGTTCAATGAAATAAGCCCAGTTACAGACTCTGTATGGGGCGTCCTGTCGCAGCTGGTCTGATGTCGCTGAGGATGAAGGTCGAGCACCTGGCACGCCACTCCAGTGGGCGGCTGCTTTTAGGTGGAGGCAAGTCAAGCATACAAAGCCATCTTGTTCGAGCTCGTAGTCCAGATGGAAGAGCTCTGTTGCCAAGGATGCCGCTTTCCACTTCCTGCTCCAAAATGAAAATGTCAGTCCTTCGAACAAAGAGTCATACACAGACGCTTGCGTATCTCTTCATCTGTTTCGTACGCTAGCTGCCTGTCACGCAGGCATGTTTGACCTCACACTATTTCAGACCCACGTGGTAGTGGATTAATGACGGGAGAGTCATCACTCTCCCCATGAGATAGGCCTTCTCTCTCAGCCCTGCATGGGCAATAATAGACTAATGCTTTCCAGATGCGCTCTTCAATGGCCGTACCCAGCATTGGAAGTACCCCTCTCACGGGAGTCCTAACGACGCCCTGGGGGCCTTTGAGAGGGAAAGGTTCGAGTCTGTAGTCTCTTTCCCATTTTATATACTCGTCTCCCACCACAATCACAAGCTGCTGATCCCCGATCAGCACGGCTGAAGGTCAAAGGGGCAGAGAGCCAAATTCTTTTCTCAATCTGGTTCAGTATGTATTCCGATTCCCATGCCATTTACATCACAAACTGAACGA
Organism: Sinocyclocheilus anophthalmus; assembly: GCA_018155175.1. NCBI lineage: Eukaryota > Metazoa > Chordata > Actinopteri > Cypriniformes > Cyprinidae > Sinocyclocheilus > Sinocyclocheilus anophthalmus. Next base: position 104,924 of record JADLZN010001698.1, read on the forward strand.
AAAGAGGTGTAGATGTGATTTTAAAAGGATGGCCCTGTTTATTAATGGCTTTTCAACGGGCCAGATCTCTAATCGTCAGATAAACCCATGGGAATGTGACCTGACCACATGACCTGTTTGTTTTATTAAGGGTGCAGGGAGGGCGATGAGAGGCTGGGAGGCAAGGCATGGGTATCTGAGCTGTGCAAAGCGTCCATTCAAATTTCAGGGCTCAAATGGTGTCCATTTGCCTCAAATTCCTCCAATTCCAAAGTCGATTGCTCTTGTAACAGGCCCGCGCTGATCTTTAGGTGATGCTGATCTGGCTTTTCTCCTACACCCATGTCCATGATCCTTCTGAGGGCTGTATCGTCAGAGACAAGTGCTGCATCTTCCCCAAGGGAGAATCCACCGTAGCTCTCAAGTGCAGGTCCGCTTGACCTTTACTTTCTCCCTCGGAGAGAATGTGAGATCTGTCTGAGACAGAGTGTTCTCACAGGAAGAAGAGAGGGTGGGATTTAGTCTGAGTCTGAGAAAAACAGGCCCGTTGGCTTTAATCTCTGCGTCAGCGCAGGGCTGGAAAGGGCCACTGGGGAATGACCAAAGCCACAAAACCTTAGCGCACTTGTTGCCTACCATGTTAGTCCTTTTGATAACTACCAGTCACCTTTCATTCAATCTTTTTATTTTTATATATATATATAGATATATATATATGTGTGTTGTGGTGTGTATATGATATGTATATATACATAACTTTGAAATGGTTGTAGGGATGCATATCAATGAGTTTTTTTTTTTTAATCAAACTGATTGGACTTCTCTAACAATGGCTTATATACTTTCAGGAATGTGGCAAAACAAGGGTAGAAAAAAAACATACAAAATAGCAACTCTGTGGCGTGAGAGTAAAACTCGTATTAACGGGATGGAGGGACTCCGTGAAACTATGTCCATCTGCAACACACACTGTGGAGCCCACCCAAAACAAACAAACAAAAGTTAAAGATACTCTCTCTGAGTTTAAAGTATAAAGAATAAAAACAGTTCAACAAGTGTAACATCCTGTGATTGCTATTTTGGTTCAAACTTGTGAAACTTATCTATATTTCCACTGGTAGATATAATCAGTTTGTGGGGGTTGTACCTCTGCACATAATCTCAGTAGGCCTACTGTAAGTCAATCATAAGTCTGTTTTTTTTTTAGAATGTTTATGAATTAGTCTATAGAACTTGCCCATAAAACCTGAAGATATTTGTCATGGTTGAATCACAAAAGTTGGCAAAGGGGTTTTTATAAGGAGTCTCTCATATAGCTCATCAGCTCTCTGCATCACTGTGGTAGAGCGTAAAAACATTAAAGACATGAAAAACTCGCAGAAAAGACCTGAAGAAGTCTGTTTGACATACTTAATCATGTCCTCGTGAGCCTAACCACACTTTCACAACCAGAATGGTTGTCTGAGGTTCTTGTGGTGGCCATTGCTGATGTTTCCTAAATCCTGGAGAAACATGAAACTGTTGGATGTTTGGATCACCCTATACTATTGGACAAAACCGCCTGTTAGCAACCACCGAATGAAACAAATCACAGAAAGTTCATTTTTCTGTGGAAAAAAAGCCACGTAACTGCTACACGTATTAGTGACCGTATTGAGTGTCAGCATAGCTACTGGCGCCATCTTGTGTCGTGAAAATAAGTCTTCTTTCTGTACTTGTAGCTTTCAGTTTTATCTACGTTTTCAGCTAAAGTACAAACAAAACATTGCGTTTACTGTTATTATTCGAGTTTAAGCGTGATTCAGCTACTATACTTAGTTATTGTTTTATTGTACTGCACAGTATGCACACAATTTAAAATATTTTCACACCTTTGCATAATTTGGCAAAATTACAGTTTGAGGGAAGGTAACTATAAATGCTATAAATTAACTGAAAGTCTAGATAAAGGGTAAAACAACAAAATTGAAGGTATAGCAAAAAAAAACTGACCCAAGTTGGGATCTATTAGGAGCAATTTTTTGGGTAATTAAAATGAGCACACATTTAGCATTAGGAATTCCCCATCAGCTTAAAACTAAATTTAAATGATCAAAACAATGTCCGTGTGGATGTAGGCTATAAACAAAGACTATAGAAATACAGTTATAAAGCTTTAAAAATGTACATTTTAACTGTAACCACTAGATAGCGCCATTGTTCTGGATAGCCTTGCAGAAGGTTTTCATGAACAATTCTTGTATTCACGTGCTTTATACAGTCCCTTTAAGGCTATGAGAGGTCAGACTGGTTTCGTGTTTTGTGAAACTGAAAGATCATGCTGCAGCTGCTGGGTAGCATCTGACACAAGAAAACCCCTTTCAGAAAATCAACTATTGTAATGAAGGTTGAACTGTGAACTTCTCAAGACCATGGTATGTTTCGTAAATGTGAGTTTTGGGAAGATTGTCATTTTACCATTAAAATTTTATACATTTATACTATTTACTAATTAGAATATTTGTTAGTCTAAACACTAATTTTGTCTGTTACATTTGACTTTTTTGCTGTTTCATGAATTGTTTTGTATTAAATAATAATCAGTTTTACTTGTTGAAGCTAAAAAAGTGATTTAAAAAAATAAATCTGCCCTGAGAAATATTCACTGGAAAAAAAGTGTAACAACTAAAACAAAAAGTCCCCGAAGTGGTACTGCTACAGGGACTCCTCCCTATTTTTTCATAACAGACTAAAAGCACCAAAATAATGCTTTAGATTTCAATAAGATTTTAGTCAAAGATATAAAGCAAAAACACTTTTGTTTCAATCTGTATTTAAAAAAAAATCTAATAAATTTAATGAATATATGTAAAAGTGTCTTTAACCTGAAACATATGAAAACGAAACTGAAACTGTTTTGAAGGCACTATTCTCATAATTGCATCATAAAAAATTAATTGCATGTAATATTTTGACCAAATTTTCACTTACAAAAATGTCCTTTGTTAACAATAAAATATGACAAAAAACATTTAACAAATATTGTAACTACTGTGAAACTGTATGAACATTATGAATGAACATTATCCCCCCAGACAGTGTTTCAGAATCTCACTTCTGTCGTCACCACTATCAATTGCCTGTGCTACCCATCTTTGTTCTTTGTTTGATGGCAAAAAAATTATTTCCTTCATTTGTGGAAATCGAACAGGATTGTGCTTACAGTGTAAAATGGAAAATAAAACATCATGACAATCACATGTTTTCCTTTCACTGTCATAAGAGTGAAAGAGCATTACAATATGAAAGGGGATTTTGGCAGATTGGCCAAGGCGTTGGCTATGGGCTTTATTATGTGAGCTTGAGTTCATGCTGGAAATCACGTGACTTCCCAGTAAAGCCCCCTTTCTTGGCTCAGACGAGCTTCTTTTTATTGCTGAAGAAGAAGAAGAAGAAGAAGAAGAAGAAGAAGAGAAAGGTATAGAACAATAAACCTGTAAATCAAAGGAATGTCCTGAAAAGACACAGGAAATTAAATAACAGCATGGGCTTAAATATAGTTTCCTACATATTTTATTACTTCAAGGATCTTTGACATTCACCATGGAGAGGAACTGAAACATCCTGTCACCTTAGACCTATTGCAAAATCTCTGTATGCAGTCCATCTTTTCCAACAAGTCTGACTGTATCCTTTTTTTCCTCAGTTAATTCCATGAATGCAGTATGGAAAAAGTTTATAAGTACAATGAAAGTACTTGACATTCCTGTTTGAGTCCTTTTAACGGGAACTATGTGTGGAGGGAGGAATAAAGCTAAGTGGGACATTCCCAAGGACGTGCTGATGTGAGGAAACAGGGCTTTTCCTGGAAAAGATCAATTATGCTCTGGATGATTGAAAACAACTCGCAGTGTAAGACTTGAGATAACACAATGTAATTAGCATTTTTAGTCAATGAATGTACAGCATGACATTTTTCTAAAGAAAATGTGAGTAGTGCTTCCGTGATAATGTTAAAGTCATAGTGCTAAACTGCTATTGCCTCTGTGTTGCTGTATTGCTTTTCTGGGTGGATGTTTAGTGGTTTGATTTTTTTTTTCCAGCTGATGAAAGATAAAAACATTGACAGCTAGTCAGAAACAATCCTGCTTATAACGAGCTTGAGAATTTAAAGCGACCGAATACATTATGCGGTTTCTTATAATAAACAGAACGATATCGTCTGTTGGCATGGATGCTAATATAGTTATTATTATAGTTAATGTTCAAACAGGGCAGAGCGAGTCACATGCCAAAGTTTAATACTTAAGGTTTTGCTGAAATCTGTATGAGCAATAGGCCTCAATCAGGTTAGACGCCATTTTGAATTCAACATGGATGAAAATTATGCTGTGAGGGATAGTCTTTAAATGGCACGCTCTGTATAAAGGTCCTAGTTCACTTAATTTTCACACAGCGGCTCACAACCTTCGGTTTTATTGAGTTTTTGTCTACTGAAAGTTTTTTGGGAAGATGTTTTGTCAGCTGAACAATCAGTAGGTTGTTAAACAGAAGTACAATACATTGAACGCACTGTACTTCAGTCCCTCACAGCCTCGTTTTCGTTCCTGTCAAAAACGAAATATGGCGCTACACTTGCCTTAACAAAAAACACCATCCCAGTAGAGGGCTTCATATTGCCTTAACATTAAATTACTAAATATAAAGAACCATGAAGTTTATAAAGTTGTGTGGGATGAATGCAGGTAAATGTTACATAGACTAAGCAAAAACAAACAAGAGCAGAGAAGCACACAAAGCTGTGAGAAACAAAAATTCTGACCCTGATGGTGGCTGTTTGTATCTGAGAAGTACACTGTATCACTGCTATGCCCTCATTGAATGTCCTTCAAATGGCTTAAAAGGACATATTTGTTTTGGCTGGAATACACTATAGGACTGTTGCCCAGGGTTTTGCGCTATATTGTAGACTATGAATTTGACCAGTCGGAGGATATCAAACATGTTCAGTATTTTAAGTTGATTTTAGAACAAATTGTTTTAATTTCATATACATCTTCTAGCAACAAGGCTCATGTTTCTGTGTGCATTTGTTGTGTTCGGAACGTTCAGAAAGCCTAGTGTGGGATCCTCAGTCATTTTGTGTATGATGTACATTTTTTCCCTCAACTACAAAGTTGAAAAATAAAGGTGCTTCACGATTCCACAGAAGAACCTTTTTTGTTTAAATGATTCCATAAAGAACCTTTAACATCTGAAGACCCTTTCTGTTTCACAAAAGGTTCTTTGTGGCGAAAGAAAGTTCTTCAGATTATAAAAAGGTAAGAAAGAGATAGTTCTTTAAAGAAACTTTGACTAAATGGTTCTTCTATGGCATCGCTGTGAAGAACCTTTTAAGCACCTTTATTTTTAAGAGTGTAGTGTATTAAAAATCTTTAGTCTATATATGTTATTCCCTTTGTTGGGTTTAGTTTTTTGCTATGCAGGATAGTATAACACCTTAATTCTGTACAACAGTTTATTCCAGTCCCCAAATTTTAATCCAATTTTTTTTTTTCAGTGACTCTTTCTAGAGATTCCGTTGTTTTTATGTGCAAGTAGTTGAATCATTCATTCAACTATTTTGTTCAAAATGCTGATTCAGTAGGAAATGAAACACCACTAGTGTGTATTGCTAGGAGATGGAACAGTTGACTCTATTTTGAATTCATTTGGAACTATTTTGAAGCAAGAAGTAACTGTCAATATTGTATTTAGATGTAAGTCCCTCTATTGTGTATTAAAGTGTATAAAAGCATTATCACACTCATAATCATGCTGTTGGTCTGAATATGTTACAGCACCTCCGTTGCTGGTGAGCTGTTGCTTATGTAGAAACTCAGAGGAATTCTCTCTTGATCTGTGTTATCTATCCTGCTGTCTCAATGCATTCCATTCTCCCCCCTGAGACTATAAAGCCTTCCTCTCCCTAACATCAAAGAAATAAACAAAATTATGCTGCAAGTCTCATCAGATTTCTTATGCTGTTTGTTAAAATAGAAGTCTCATTATGTGTGACGTTAATAACATAAAGCCTCCTTTTGAGATGACTTGTTAGGTATTAAAGCTTGTAAGGCTATGGGGTCCTCAGTTCACTGAGAAGACACAGGGTACTCTGTTTTTCAGTGAGAACTCAATACTCCAAATACGCACAATCTCAGAGACTTTAGTGCTTCCTGACTTCTTATCAGAATCAAACCAACTTACCCACACCTTTCCGGATTCTTGTGGAACACAATTATTTTTTTCATCACCCATGGAAATTAACCAGAACCTACAGAAACATGTTTGGGAATTGCATGCCTTTATTAATTAATTTATTAAAACAAACACAGAACAAGCCGGCAATAGATCAGGAAAAACTGCAGCAACTCTGTGTCTGGCCAACTCTGTTTTAAAGAACATTTCACATTCAGTACGCAAACATGTTATGGACATCTCAACATTTATTAAAACTTGAATGAAAAAAGTTTAGCCAGTTCTGCATTGTCATAAAGTGGATCTAATAAGCAGGGAAGACCAGATAAAAGTTTTGTAATACAGTGATTTTTTTCTCTTTATTGAAAGTCGTTTTCTCTATGTGCTTATGCTAAAGTCTTGGTGAGACGTTGTCAAATCATGAGGTAAGCAAACATCTGAATGTATGTCAGTGGTTTTATTGTTTTCACTTGTTTAAGCATTATTGCAAAAGTATTATTTGGTTATAAAATGAACAAATATTATACTAATTTAATAGAGTTCTGAAATTAGGCTAGTGTTAGATAGCCTAACAACATACAAAACCACTGCTAAAGAAAGGTGTTTTGTTTTTTTTACTCCCAGCCTACTCAAATCTAGCACACATCTAGCCCCAGTCTCCCCTTTTTAATACAGTACAAAAATAAAAATAAAAAAGACCGGAACTCCGGTAAATTCCAGTGTGTCACAGTTATTAAGGGTCATTGTGAATGTATAAGTGGAAGTAAAGTTATGTGAAATGTGAAGGAGAGTTGAGTCCCAACTCCCAAATATTTAAGGGGCATTCCAGTAATCCTCCTCCTCACATCGCTACCCAGAGGAAGGGCAGTTCTGCTGGCCAAACACGTGGTCATTCTCACTTTTAATCTCTCACTGGGTGAAGTGTATCGCAAATATCCTAAGGGAGAAGGAGATCTCGTTTCTCAAGCTCAGGACTGGAGTTTAACATTGGTTTAAAATGCAGAAGGGGTTTTCTCTCACCACATCTTTTCGGGTTTACTATATGCGACTAACGTTAGTCGGATTTAGTTTCCTGCACTTCTCACTAATCACAGGTGAGTGTTTTCAACATATTTCGTTTGATTAGTCTACAAAATGTCGACAATAACTGCGCCACTCGCTTTCTTATTTCGCTTGTTTTGTGTCACCGGTTCAAAGCATGAGTGGTAGGCTACTATTTTAATGCTATACGGTCCAATTAAAAGTATTATCATGAAACAATCTTTAACAACTAACAAGAGGTTGTGTCTGCCCGTTCAGTATCTTAAGTGCCGTCTGTTCTGAATGAGCTCGCGGATAAGGGTGCGAACAGGCGATATAATGACTTTCAGAGGCGTCAGAATTATTAAAATAACTTTTTAGAATTTTAGTCGCTGTACCGCCCAGTATTAGCCTACGTTACGTCCTAACGGAAAGCTCGAACAACCCGTTGCCGTGGTTACTTCATCAGTCGAACGCGTCTCTGTTGTCTGGGGAAAACACGAGCTTGTCGGTTTTGTGGTTACTTTTAAGCGCCTAGAGACTTATAAAAGTAAATCCATATAATTCGTATAAATACTTTAAAGACCGGACTAAGTTACTTTTGGTTTTGTCTACACCTCGAGTAGAGTCATTTATCTGCGTTTGGCACCGGACGTTTTGACCCATTCCAGTATTTGAAGAAGATCACCTGTAAAACGCCTAACGTTACCAGAGGAGGGCGCAATGCACATTTTCAAATCTCTTAAAGGAGCCATATGTAAGTTTTCGCCGATAGAGGGTGCATATTCAAAATAAACAAAGGCGTGTTTGATGACTCTGAGTGTGGAGTCATGGGAGTTGTGGTCTTCATCCCCACAGCCGATGCAATCCAACGGGACTCGGGCAGAAATCATGTTCATGGATGTATTGTAACTAGTAACACAATTTGGCAGGGCAGGACGGACAGTTATTGAACCGTTGACAACCAGTGGTTTTCAACCCTGTCCTGTCCCTGCCCTGCACATTTATCTGTCCTCCTTTATAGATCACCCCATCAAGCTGTTTTCTTTCTCAAATCGTTCTTGCCTTCCCTGTCCCAAACAGGGGCTGTCTCTAGACCACAGTACTGGGGGGTGGGGGCCAGACCGGGGCCACTTGTTGCTTTTAGGGGGCCAATTTTCAAATTCATCTTAACTACTTTAAGTAGCCGATTATTCATTCCTCTTTTGCAACCATGTCATGCATCCGCTGCAATCTAGAGGTAATCTAACAATTTCCAACTAAAATTCATGTTTTCATCAGTTTCATTTTATTTGACAAATAATTTTTATGTGTTCGTAGAGGCTTCATTTTTGAGGTGCCCCGCAGAAGGGGGGGGCTCTGCTGCCTTGTCATATGACAGCAAGCATCACAAACTGATATAGGCTTATGTCCCTACTGAAAAAAAAACAATAAAATCATCACAGAAAAATTGAATGGTTTCCACTTCAAATAACCATTACAAACATTACAAACCATTAACTTTTAACCATTAAAAACTTTAAAAAATGGTTTCTGTAGTGTGTTTTGGAACATATTCCATTAGGATTTATTGGTTTAACAAGCCACCAATAGAAGGCAACCTATTACCAGTAGAGGCCAACAGGGTCCATTACAGTTTCCAGTAAAACCAATACAAGTCCCGTTATAACCAGTAAAACCATTACAAATTTTCTAATGTTTTATTCAGCAGGGGTTTTATTTTTTTTATATTCCCAAAATATATCATGAAATATTTTGATTCTCAAATATGTGCAAGTAAATGTATTTTGCACCTTTATAGATTATGTAAGTTCTCCAGTAAAGTAGCCTAATAGTATTAATCCAGGGGTGGCGAACGTCGGTCCTGGAAAGCCGCAGCCCTGCCTGATTTTTGCCTTCAACCCAAACCCACTCACACAACCTGAGACATCTAATCAAGTTTCTCTGACGGTACTAATGAAAGCTCAGGCAGGTGATTTTTTAATTAGGGTTGCGAGCGTACTCTGCAGACTGCGGCTCTCCAGGACTCGGAGTTCGCCAACCCGCTGTATTACTCTAGAAACTTTGCATAAAACTGGTGTCTTTTTAACTTAATTACCAGATAGGTGTCTACTATTAAAGATATGTAATACGCACGGACGTGTATTTAATGTGAAGTTAATAAAACATAGAAGTTTACTATTACCTATACCTTTCTTGACAAAAGAGAGACAAAGAATTTAACTCAGGGCTGTCCAAACTCGGTCCTGGGGGCCGGTGTCCTGCAGAGTTTTGGTGTTGAGGGCAAGTTGGAGCTAAACTACTGTCGGACACCGCCCTCCAGGGACCGAGTTTTGACAGCCCTGGTTTTACATTTATCAAAGAACACATTTCACTTCAAGCTCCCCTCTGCGAGTATGTCAAGCTCCCAAAAACTTCTTCCATAATAGCTCTAAATCGGGATTTACATTGTAAAATGAATCTCCTACTATCTCAGTTGAACATCTTCACATTTGTATGTTCTGATGAGAGAATTAGCAGAGAATTTCAGTCAGCCAGGGCAGCGGGTGACTCATCTGAACGCCTCTGATTGGTCGTTGCATTTATAAACTCAACATAATAGTATGGGATTGGTTATAATGCGCAGCGCTGTAAAACGTGTCTGTATCTGGCTCAGTGCCAGACAGTGAATGCAGATTTGAATTTAGCAGCTGGTGAGGTTTTTCTTTTTTATATATATATATATATATAGTTTACAGGACAAACTGTGCATTTCACCCAAAATTGTTTGGTGTGATATGATTCCAAATTAGGGGGGGCCAAGCTTGTTGGCAGGGGGGCACTGCCCCCCCCCAGAACCGCCCCTGGTCCCAAATGGAACACTTCATGTGCACTTGCGGTCTTAAGGCCAATTCACACCACGCCGACAAACGCCAACAGACCCGTTGGCGCTGGATTTAGGATTTTATGAAAAATAACTGTCATGTTCACACTGCTCCAACAGACACCAACAGACTTCAAGTCAGGGAGAGCTAAGTAGGGGGGAAATGGATGATCTTGTAACAACAATCAAAATGATACTGTTATTAATGTATTTGGTAATATTGTAAGGCAGTTTTATAATAATAATAATATATTGTCAAATAAATTTCCATTGTGAAATTTCCAAAGCGATGTATCGATCGATCTGATCGCATTCCCCCTCGCGTTGCGGTTGGTATACTCGGCTACACCCACCGCTTAAAGCTGGCCTCTCCTCCCAAAGATCCAAAAACTGTTCCTCTTTCTGGTTTGTCCAGAAACCTGCCATTTTTACAGTTATTTTCCCAAGCGCGCCCAGCACCTACTTGCAGTCTTGCCTCATTGTCATGGCAACGGTTCGTGGCCAGGTCAGAGTTTGTCGTCGTTTGTTGGAAAATCATATCACACTGCTCAGACATTCCACGACCCAACAAACGCCGATTAAACATGTTCAGTCGGGTTAAAACCAACTAACTCCGTTTTTCGGTGGGTGTGAATTGGGCCTTTTAAAAACGGACTTACAATGGCCGCCGCGTGCGCGTGTCCGTTAAGTCCATGAGACCGTAGCGTGGCCTATTTGTCATTTTAGCGTCCAGAAGGGTGCTCGCGAGCGCCCCCTGGCGGCTGTTATGCACCCTCGATCCGCACTTCTGCCGAGCCCCCACTGGCAGACTTCTACCCGACAGTCAAAGCGGCATTACCTCATGAAAGTGCGGACTCAGAGGAAGACCGCAAGGGTTTAGGGTGCCATTTGGGACAGGGCCCAGGGTGCGAACTACGGGGGAGCAAGAGGGAGCTCGGCTTCCCTTAATAAGACATAGGCTCCCCTGAAAACGTGATTTGTGAAATTATGGGGGTCTCAAAAAATATTGACAATGTGTATTTTACGTGCATTTCAGTTTTGTGTAATTGCTCATCGTGATTATTATGTTTACAATTGCAAAAAGTATCATTCATGCATCATTCATGACGGCGATTTACATTTACATTTAGTCATTTAGCAGACACTTTTATCCAAAGCGACTTACAAATGCTGGAAGCAAATCAAATTCACCAAAAGAGCAACAATATATATGTGCAAATGACAAGTTTCGGTTAGCCTAACGCAGTACACGTATCAAGGTGTATATATATACACTACCCATATATATATATATATGATACATACACAACACATACACCCACACACACACACATATATACACACACAAAGAAAAATAAGTAGATAGAATAGAAAAAATAGAACGCTAGTGTTTGTTTTTTGTTGTTGTTTTTTTTTTTTTAAATAAAGAAAAAAAAATGAAAAAGATAAATATAGATCAAGTAGAATTATAATAGAATAGAAAGTGTTAGAGTTAGAGGGTCAAATAAAGGTATTGACAATGTGAATATTTATTTTATCATATAAATATATGATAAAAATATATTTAAAAAAACCTTTCGTCATCATTTAAACCTAATTCCTGATTTAAACCTAATTCACTTCAATAAAGATAACTAATAGTGCCTATTCTGGTCATGAGCATCAAGGTGTGGGTTGCTGGGGCGGTGCAAATTCCTCTCATGTTTAGTACATGTTAACTCAAAGATTCGTAGAAAAAATATAAATGCTGGACTCTGTGCCTGTGGTCGATTCTGTGTTAAGGTAAATCATGTTCTTCGCAATTATGTGTTGTGGCTGGGTAGTTATTGGTCTGCGTGACTCTCGATGTCTTAGACCTAATTGAACGGAGGAATTATGGTAATCTTCTGTAGCCTGACGACGAATAACTTTAACCGTTGTTCATGTGAACTCAGACAGCCTGATGCTTTGTTTATAGAATATTTGTTGTTTTCACCTATCAATTTCGTGTCGCGATTAAAGATATTAGGGTAAATCCCGGTGAGTGATCTTATCCTATAATAGTGCTTGCATAATCATAATTTGCATACACGTGTATCTTTGTAATTTCTATTGCATAATTACCCTCTTTTTGAGGCGCGCGTCACGAAAACCCCTCGGTGAACCCAAGTCTCGCCCTATACAAAAAAAACAAACAAGTGGGCTCCCCCAAATTCCACGGTATAGTTCGAACACTGACAGTGCCCTTGTCTGTACTTGTTTTCGATTGTGGACTTGTTGAACCGTCATCAGTCCGTCGTTGCCCCCCAAGGACTGTTCCAATTCACATCTTGTCCAATTATCCCACCCTTATGCCGTCCTTGGCCCACTTCGAGTATCTGCGTGTGCCGACCAGAAGTACTGCGCAAGACTGTCCCCCAGGTCTGTAAAAAACGCTAGAGGTACAGTAGCCTAACGCCACCCTAGAGCTCCTCCATACACGCCATAATTCCTCGCCGGCTCAATGTTCCCATCATGCATCATGTTCTGGAAATAAATCGTGAGACTTTTTGCAGAGATCTCTGGAAACTACAGCAAGAATAAAAGTTATACCTTCTTTCGTATTCTTTCTTTCTTTTCATTTGCTGTGAACCTGATGGCCGGGAGTTTATGCAAATTCTTATCCCACCAATAGTGAGGTATGGTATGTGGGGCGTGTTTGAGAATGCTCAAGTCGTTTTAGGTAGGTGTGGTTGACTCTTAACTTTTATTAAGAATATTTTTTTGGATTTGAGACTTTAGTCTTTGTAAATTTACAGATCTTCTTTATGCACCCAGAGCTTGTAACACTCCAAAGAGAAAGGAAAACATGAAATCGCATCATATGACCCCTTTAAATATTAATGACAATTAGACATTACATATAATTTGCTACTAAAATAAAGGGTTGCACGTTTTATTGGTGCAAACGAGTAGTGATGATATTTTGTACAACATTTGCAACTACTTTTCATCACTAAATTAGAAGCGCCACAAATTAAATTGTGTCATGTGTTCAGCCGATTTCGGTGACTGATAGTATCCAACCGCAATCACCCAACCGCACCCGAAGGCTACGTGTTGCTCAGTGCTCATGTCATTCCTCCGCCGAGAGCAGCCTCACTTCGGCTAGTCCTTCTGACATTTGCCGCTGTCTCTGATGTCTCTGTAGTGGTTAAACATGAGATATAATTAATTTTGGGTAAATCTAACAGCCAATCTTTGGTCTCATGAATCTATTATTTCTTCCAGGTCATATCGTTTTGGCTGAGCACAAAAGTTATGTTTAATAAATAAATTAATTATTTATTAACGTAGCTACAACAGGCACATGGCCCTGTTGCTATACCTGTGACTGATTGTTCGCTTGGTCTTATGTCCTATTAATCGGTCTCTTATCCTTTATAGTTATTCTTTATCATGGCTATTAATTTTCATAAACATTTAAACAAAAAGGCCAGAGTTGTTCTATGCCGTTGTCTATTTCATTTTATTATTACCGATTTAAATATTACAGTACAAGACGTGCTCAGAAGCTGCCAGCTGGGGTTTATCAGGGTTCTTCCAAATGTTAAAGCATGATATTAAAACTACTGTCTTACCTGAAGTGTTAGTTTTGAAGATACCAGTCAAGTTCAAGTTCAATTCTGCGTTATTGTCAATATCTTTCCACCATGTACAGCACATCACACAGAGAATGAAATTGCGTTACTCTCAACCCTTGTTGCATACAAATAACGTAAATACAGATATACAGATTAAATATTAAATACAACTATACAAATATACAAATTAGGTAAAATGTAAAAAAATATATATATAAAGCACAAGGCCTATGCAGATATAGTTCACACCGTAAAAGATTGTCCTACCACAGAGTATCCTAATATGTGCACTATTACCTAAACCCCATATTATATGTTTTATATTTTTAACATGAAAACACAAAGGATTTTGTTTTTATTTTGAGAAAATGAAAAGGCATGTGTTTGATATCTTTGTTTATTGTATTTGGTGCGTGGACTCGTTCATGAACTCTACCATTTTGTGGCTAATATATTTTCAAAATTAAACAAGACAGAGGCAATGCTGTTTGATATATTTGTTTCACTTTTAATGTATGTACGTGATCACCCGACTACATTTATTTCATTTTATTGCCGGCTATTTAGGTTTAAAAAGACATACAAAAGAGGCAGTGGTGTTTCATATCCATACTTCTTTTCTTTTTCTTCGTATTTGTATACATATTCAGTGAAGATAACCGGGAGTGCCAATGCGAGCCATGACCTGACATGATCAAGTACTCCGTTGCTCATACCATTTGTAGATTACTGGACTTGTGTCCTCCCTCCTCAGGAGTTTGCACTTACCTAGAGTCAACTGCTAAGGATCGGAACTTGACCGAGGAACGCAAGTCGAACTTTGCGTCTTTGTTTCCATGTTCATATCATCCAAATCCTAAAATACTAAATCAGTATCTGAGATTAGAATAAGTGTGTGTCCCAAGCATGTATAGTTTGAAAGAGTATGCCAAACGTCCCCCGATTGTCTATTATAGGTGGTGAACCTTGTCTGTGTTCGAAATGGCATACTTGCTTACTGCATTACTTGCCCAGATAACGTGCAATACTGCCTATATTTTTTTAACGAATAGTGGGTGTAAACAGTATAACACTAAGCAATAATGTTTCATGTAGAATAGTATGCTTAAGTGCTGTCACATGACAAACACTGAACATTAATTCAGCACAGCTGTCAATGTTGTTACCTTTTGAAACAAATGAGCTAACTGTTCTTTTTACAAAGGCTTGTTAATAAGGCTTCATACTAGTAAACGATGCTATATTGCCCAATTGAACTCATAATTGATTAACTTTACGTATTGGACAGAACTAAATCAACACTGAGGTGTCTTTGTTTATATTTTTGGTAGTTACACTAAGTGGCGATATTTTAAAAAGCGATCTATTCTAGTTACACTAAGTGCAAATAAATTACAATTCTGTCTAAGCAGCATTTTCTTTATCAAGAGCATTGTAAATAGTATGTAGGTGGCAGAGTATTTATCACCCAATACTGTAGTACATTATAAACGTATGCAATAACATATTGATGTGTAAACTTATCTATCGATATATATATATACTGTATATAAATTGTATTAGATGAATGCCACTTTATTGGGACAAAAACCTACCTAAAGCATACACAACACTGTGTTGAGGCGTTTTATTTCCACTTTTCAAATGTTTACTTAATTTTTATTGAATATAAATGCATTTCTGATCTGGTATGTGATGGGAAAAGGAGAAGCATGAGTTTGACAAAAGCCAGGATCGAACTCGGGTCGACTGCGTCAAAAGCAAACAGCTCACGTTTTACTGCTGCGCCACTGATACTTCAGAAACGCATGTGTATTTTGCAGTGCTGTTAATCACAGCCAGGTATTGGTGGGCGGAGTTAATGTAAATATCCTCTGCCAACAAATTGGTCTATTGTCCTTAGATATACACTCCCATGTTCTTTTTAGAGCTGCTTGACAGTGGAATTGAATTATGTTTGCATAATTGAAATATTTTTATTTATACATTTTATTTATATATTATATTGCTGCAATATTATTATTATTTAATATATTTGAAAGAATCTGTACTGTATAAAGAGCTATAAAGATAAAGGTGACGTAATTTGATGATCGGAAACGTGCTGTAGAGATTAAAGTACTATTTATGTCCTACTAACTATACTGTTTTTAGATACACAGTGATAGTTTGTAGTTTACATGTATATGTATATGTATATGCGTACAAATACAAGTGTTAAATTTTATAATTACTATTCCCCACCTCCAGTTCACGTCACGCGCGGGTTTAAGGATGAAGATGTCCATGGAGCGATGCGTACTGGGAAATAGTATCCCATGCAACGTCTTCAGATGCATTCATCAAATTTCAGCCAATGTAGCAGGTACTCCAGGCATTCCATGCATACAGAAAATTCACATACTATTATTCACAGTATACACACAGCATACTGCAATATAGTATGGGTAGTATGCCATTCCGAACAGCTTCTGTACTAATTTCAGTGTACTTGAGTTATATTTAACAGATTCTGGCAAATATAGTAAGCCGGGATTACATATTCATACAGAAAATTTGCAACTATGCACAGCATACAACTGATTACTGCAGAAGATAGTAAGTAGTAGTATGATAGTATGGCATTTTTGGCAAACACAGCCTGTGTGTCACTATTGTAGGCAAAACCCCGGAAGCCGAGTTAGCCATTTTTATTTAGGTTGCACTTCCGTTTCCATTGTCAATGGGGTGTTTTTGAAATGGGGATTTTGGTTAAATAATCCCTAAAATAAGGTCCTTGGTTTTCACACACAGGCTCATGACTTTCCACGTTTTCTTCTACAACATAAAACCACCATTATACCCCCACTTTTAAATGTTACGTTCTTAAAACGACGGGTTGCTAACAATTGCTAAATGGGGACTACAGGCTCTGTTCGGCACATTAAACGTCATTAACGGTCGTCGACCGAACAGTTTATCATTACACAGTATTTCCAGTCAGTGCTGCATAGGTTACTATAATTTATAGTACAAGTAATTGTAGAATGACCAATTAATAGTTTCCAGCATTTTATATTGTTGGTCGACGATGTTTTTTTTTGTTTTGCCCCGAAATGCAACACAACCCCCAGGTACCCCAACGGTTTGGCCCGATATGGCCCAGATCCGCAGGCCCGATTAAATAACCCCATCGTTGCCCCCCGGTCTGCGGTTGAGCCGACCGTCGGCATGGACAAACTGGAATCCTTGACGCTCCCAGAATGGTACTCCACATACACGGCTGGCTCGGTCCGTCGCCAAAACTGCCCATTGGGCCACAATCACACGACAATGATTTGAAACACTTACCGGTACTTTGGCCCCGCGTACGGAACTGAGCAGTACTGGCTAAGAGTACGCATTTTGGTTGGGTGATAAAATACTGTTATAATATATATTATATATTATATGATATATATCTACTATTTATTATATGCTGTACACTTACTCGTACAGACTTTCAATTTCTAAATATTGTATGTTTAAGACTGCCTTCCAGTTTTGATATAAAACCAGAGCTTTGAATCATTGTTTTTTTTTTTTGGTTTTTTTTTTTTTCCACAAATGTACAATTG
The DNA here is from genome assembly GCA_018155175.1 of Sinocyclocheilus anophthalmus. Lineage (NCBI taxonomy): Eukaryota > Metazoa > Chordata > Actinopteri > Cypriniformes > Cyprinidae > Sinocyclocheilus > Sinocyclocheilus anophthalmus. Next base: position 122,200 of record JADLZN010001698.1, read on the forward strand.
TACCTTAAAATCCTAAGATGGCATCACTTCCACCAAATAACATATATATTTTACAGTGTTCTTGTTAAGTCTACATGTACTTATGCATGTCCACTAAATATGTCACCTTTACAAAGATTAAAGGTTTGGCCCATACACCATTTCTTTTCATGGCATCCCCACCTACTACCACATGAATTACCCCATAACATCCATATGTGCTAAACATTACTTTGATATTATATGTGTAGAACGGTTTATTAAAATGATATTATATGTTAGATTATCACGTTTACTCACCAGGGTAGCAAGTTCTTCTTGTCTTCTGGCAATTAGCAGCACGAAAAGCCCATCAGGTTTTGTCATTAGATGTCAATGCTAGTGTGCATGTCTTGAAACTCATATAGCAAAACATTTTTAAAGTTCCCTTAACCACTTTAAGCTTTTCATTATATTAATTAAATCATTAATTTCCAAATGTAATTAAATAAAAAAGAGAATCAGTACGTTTACATGGACAACAATACTCCGATTTTAATACAATTAAGACAATACTCTGATTAATAATCTACTATGTAAACAGAGATTTTTGATTATCTTAATCTGGCTAAAGTCATAATCGATGTAAACAGAAATCGAATTGAGACATGTGGAGTAATCCTATTTTAGTCGCATTACTGAAGAGCAGTTTAGACATGTAAACACCTTAATCACATTATTACCATCGTGTAGGACTTTTTGCCGCATTTTGCGACAGGATACACACACGGCAGTGCTCAACCATTTGACGGCAAATAAAAGAGCTTCAACACCACCATCAATAATTAACTGCACTTGAAGCTTTCAAAAAATTAAAAATGAAACACCCAAAACCGTACATGGCATCATCACGAAGACGAACTATACGTTTATACGTGAAGTTCTGGAGGGGATGTCGGATGGCGTCACGTGGTGACGTGATGACGTGTGCCATCAATCGAACTATGTACTATAACATGTAAAACGGGAACATGAAAGGAATATTCTAAAAGCAACTCATGTAAACACCATAATCATAATATTGGCTTATTTAGAATAAGGTAAATAATTAGATTACTGATGTCCATGTAAACGTAGTTGGATACAAGGAAAAAAAATATTAATAGGAATTAAAATAAACAATACTCTAAGAAATAACATAAGATATTATGTTTAAGTTTAAGTGTCACTGCTACACACTATTTACCAAACGGAGACCCACCCCCAGCACTCAAACCTAAACTGGTCCGGGTATGCATGCCCATATCTCAGCCAAAATCAGACCAGCACTTATGGTCCGTAATCGGGTCGAATGTGGCTAAATGTGCTGTCTCAGTGCAAATCGGGCCAGATTTGCACATCCAAAGCCTAGCCAAATCTGGCAACCAGTGGGCCAGAGCTGGCTCACCGCTGCCATAACACAGCCGAGTGAGCCGACACTCAGCCGCAATTGGCCCGATTGCGCTGGCTACCTGGGTACCAAAGCTACTATCAGATAAAGTAATGTTGGTCAGCTTATATCGTAGTAGTGGCTGTGACCTCTGACTAGAAATAATGTTGCTTTATTCAACTGTGTACAAATCTATGGGGGCTAATTAAAAGTACTTTTAGAATGAGCAAGCATAGGAGCGGCCATCTAAAGTATTAGTCAATTACCTCTGTCTAATAACCAAGACAGAAGACTAGAAATTTCCATGTAAGATACGCTAATGGCCGAAGCGATATCTTTGAGCGACATGAGCACCCGAATGAACGAGTACAATAATATTAAGGAATAATCAGATGTCTAGATAAATTATCCTATAAATGATCAATGATAATTAGCATTCCAACTCAAATGCGAGGTCATAATAAAATTGAGTCAGATTAGATAATAAAATGGAGTCAGATTACAATTTAACCTAAATTTAAAGGGGTCATATTAATGCGATTTCACGTTTTTCTTCTCTTTGGAGGTTACAAACAAGCTGATTGTGCATAGTAAGATCCCTGCGTGCAAAGCACTAAAATCTCACAACCACGAAGATTCTTTTAAGTATACAAGTTACCGACCTTTACTGTGCCACGCCCCCCTCGTAAAACGCTTCGTTCGACCAACACGCCCGCACCCCACATATCTACCTCACTATGTGGAACTATTTGCATAATGCTCCCAAATGTTCACGCAAAGAACGAAGGCGTTGTTTCAGGAACCGCCGTATTGTGTTGCAGCAGCATGTCAGGGAGGTACGCTGTGTTTTTAGCGAACGCTAAAGCACTTTATTTTGGGCTCTTCCGAAAGTAGATTGCCTTTTTAGGAATCTTAGATTACTTACAACAAACACAGCAATCATTTGATGGATTTTACTGAATCAGAGCTAACTGTTTGTTATTAGGTTAAGTATCGCTAGTGCTGTTCAACAACTGCGGAGTTTTGCGCATCGGTGTGTGTGTGTATGTGTGTGAGAGAAGAGAGAGAGAGAGAGAGAGAGAGCGAGAGAGAAACAGGGTCACATCACAGTGGAGTCAGATGTCTTAACCATGGCTTGTGTACGGCATCATCACTGTTGTCTGACGCAACGCGAACTCTTGTTACCCCTTCAGCGCGACCGTTTGACTCCGTTCCCCTTTCGGGCTTGAACTGATGGTAAAAATATGACTTATTTACGGCTTTACATTGTATTTGCAAGACGAAAGCTGCGATCTATGGTAATGGGCGGTGCATTTCCGCGAGTGTTTGCGGTGTTTCGGGAGCTAGCCATCACAAAGGCCCTGGTTCCAGCTGTGGCCATATCGAGCAGACTGTTGCTCTTGCTCCGAAGGAAGGAATTTGTAGAAAACGAAGCGTTTGAGAGAGGCGGGGCATAGATGACCTACAGTAATGTACATTATTTGAAAAATAATGTTTTTTTTTAACATTAAAGCATGTCAACATATTCTGTTATATGATCACCAAATAATGATCTTTATAAAAGCATCATATGATACCTTTTTAAATAAATTTGCGCGCCAAAAAGACCGAACACACAGGAAACCTTCATCCACCATCAGATACCTCCGTTGGGACAATCGCGTGGACCTTACAGGATCATATCACTCCTGTCTTGAGTCTTTACATTGACTCCCTGTCAGATTCTGTGTTGAGTTTAAAATTCTTACTTATAAAGTTTTGCATGGTTTGGCCCCTCATTGTCTCTGATCTTTTAACCCCCTACACACCAGCATGTGTAAAGCTGACCGTTTGATTGTTCCATTTACTTTTATTTTCAAAATCTATCAAAACTTTGGAATGCTTTGCCTGCCGAGATTAGGCAAGCAGAACCCCTTAGTATTTTTACATTTTCCCTTAAAGATAATTTTTTGGGGTAGCTTTTACCTGATTATTTTGTAATTGTGATTATTTTGTAACTGTCTTATTCTTTATTTACTTGTTAAACTTTTGATAGTTTGCATTTTATTTTTGTCTATTTCACTTTTATTAATGTATTGTTTGTATAATTGTATTTCTTATTTGATCTTATTCTTGTGATGCGCTTTGAGGTGTTACTTTTAAAAGCCCTATAGAAAGTTTATTATAAATAAGACATTGATTTACCATTAAGATTAGCTGGATTAAATTAAGGTCAGATTTATAAAAACAAGCCTAGCAAATTAACATGTTATGTTAAGTGCATTAAAGAGAAAATTGAAAGGCAGTGACTTTACTTTAAAGGCACTGTGTTTGTATACATATATTGTGTAGTACATTGTGATTTTGTGTAGTTTGTCAAGTCAACTGAAAATATGTTGAAATGTTTGGAGGAAAAAATATAATATAACCATTAGTAATATGAGTTTTGTTTATTATTACAGTATAAGTGATTAAAATACTGTACATCACAGCCTACTCTTAAATGTGTTTAACAGGTGCACAAGCTGAATGTCCTCTTCAGCTCAACCCACAGAGAGTTGTTGTGAGATACGGCGATTCTGTTGCAGCTAACTGTAACACTTCAGTCCTGCATAAAGGGATGGGATGGGAAGCCAGTGAGGGAGCAGTGCCCATGACCAAAAACCAGAATCTGATCACATGGAGAGTGTCATATCTGATTGAATGGGACATACAGCCATTCTGCTACATAAACCATGTGGAACAGTGTCAAGTAGAGCTCCCAGTCACTATTTACAGTCAGTTTCCCTGTTACTTATATTTTTTGTCTTTTCATTCTCAAAAATATCTAATGTACATTCATCACTGCAGATTTCAGAGTTTGTAAATCTTCCTCCACAGAGACTCCAGACAGTGTGTTCATCAGTGTGAATCACAGCGGACCAATGAAGGAGAGAGAGCCGTATCATCTCCAGTGTGACGTTCACAATGTGGCTCCTGTTCAGAATCTCACGGTCAACTGGTACGAAAGACAGACTCTGCTGCATCAAACCACCTTCACTGACACTAGCGAGACTCCAGTGAATGAAACTGTCACACTCCTGATCCGTCCAGACAGAGCTGATGATGGAGCTCAATACAGGTGTGAAGCAGAGCTGGATCTGGGAGCAGAAGGACCTCAACCTCATCCAACAATTTCATCAAAACCTCTCAGCATTACTGTATATTGTACGTAAGATCTGTTAGCTTATATGATTAATCTTTTTAGAGTATGTTAACATATCCGAATCAAGAAGACTTTTAGTGGTTGTAGCCGTGACCCAGTGTGTCAAGTTGTGTAGTAATAGGGATCAGATGCAGACTTTTTTTTACAGTGGGGAAAATATTTATTTGATCCCCTGCTGATTTTGTAAGTTTGCCCACTTACAAAGAAATGAAGGGACTGTAATTTTTATGGTAGGATTATTTTAACGTATAGAGACAGAATACCAACCAAAAAATCCAGAAAAAACGCATTATATAAAGGTTAGAGGTTATTATATAACCTTTATATAATGTTTTTTTTCTGGATTTTTTGGTTGGTATTCTGTCTCTATATGTTAAAATAAACCTACCATAAATTACAGACCCTTCATTTCTTTGTAAGTGGGCAAACTTACAAAATCAGCAGGGGATCAAATAAATAATTTTCCCCACTGTAAATATCTAAATTTGAGTAGTTTTGTTAAAAACAAATATGGATTAACATAAGAAATGTAAGATGCAGTATGCAGATGCAAAAGCTCTTAACCTGTGTGTTTTTGGCTCCTTCCTACAGTTAAACCAATCATCAATGAGACCAAACTGCCCTCCGTAGTGCATGTATTTCGAGGCTATCCAGAGGTGCTTGTTTGTGAAGCCGAGGGAAACCCAAAACCAACAATCAGCTGGAGCCTCGGCACAAATGACACAGTACATAGCACACATAGTGAAAAACTTAATATAACAGAGTCAACACCTGAGGATCTGTACTGCACTGCAAGCAATTCTGTTGGCAGTATCACCAGACATGTAAAAGTGTCCATACAAGGTAACTATGCATTTGTGTGTCATTTTCCATTAACCATGTTTCAGTTTAGTAATACTGACGGTAATACTACAGAAAGAAATTGTGTCTGTTTCACAATTGTATGTTTTGTATTTGTTAGTCTGATATTAAACAAAATATATATTTTGGTTATATTAAATATGCATTTCATATAATGTATTAATAATAATATAATTTTATTATGAAAAAACAATTTAATAGTATGTTGTCAGGATAGATTTTATGTAACATCATTTGAAATTCCTCTGTTAAAAATCACAGATGCATGTGATTGATTCTTTTTGTCTTTTACGTATTTGTCTTTGACTAATGCAAATTTCATTCTTCCTTCCTAAATCAATTTACACACTTTCTGATTTCCGCACAGCATCTTTAGCGGTTAGAGGTTTGGTCTTTCACAAAGTATTTACATTTTTGTAAGAAGCTGCTTGGTTTGTTGGTCTTGTAATGCTCTGCTTGCAGTGTTAGTGTCACTGTGATCACATTATGGCTTATTATATTTAAGTGTTCTGGCTTGTGTCATTGTTGTCTTGCATGGGTTTTTCTAGACTTATTTAGATTAGCATGCATGATGCAGTATAATGATCTATCCTAAGTTTTGCTTGCCTGGATTTCATTCACTAAATTGCTGATTTACTCATATATTTGTTTTTATTTTTGACACAGAGAATTACATACCCACAATATTAGTCATTATTGGTGCTGTAGTGGTGGTCATCTTTGTCATCTTCATCTACATCTACTTGACCTACTACAAAAAAAGCAGGATGGGCCATTATGATGTGAAGAGGCCCAGTGCATGTAAAGAACTCTTAGCGCAGCCAGAACAGTCCGCGTGAAGGAACTCTGTCAGAGCATTATCTCTGCTTTGGTTATGTTTCCCTAATTTTGGATCCATCTGCTGAGCCTCACTGTCCGCAGTAAGTCGGATCAGCGTATTCACCCCCCCCCCCCCCCCCGATTGTGACAAGAAATCATATGGATCAGTGTTAGTTCACTTCACTATAAGATCCAGCTGACAAGCTTGTTGGGTAGCATCCTTATTAGGCTTTTATTGGATTCTTGTATTTTTTTTTAAAAGATACTATACTTATATTGTGTGTTTCAGGCATATGATCATTCTGATTCTCTATAATATATATATATATATATTATAATATAGTGATGTCAACACGATTAAACGCATCAAAATAAGTGTTTGGTTACATTAATATGTGTTGTGTGTGTGTATGTGTATAATTTCGATGTATATATAAAATACAAACGCATGGAATGTTATATATTTATATATTAAATATATTTATATATAATATAAATGTATATACATGTAAATGTTTTCTAAATATATACTGTATGTGTGTGCTTTTATGTATACATAATAAATATACACTGAACACACATATATTATGTAAACAAAAACTTATTTTGGATCCGATTAAAATATATTATATATATTATATATATATATATATATTAATATAGTGATTAAAAACTATGTTGAGAAGACAATAAAGTATACAGGTTGTATTTTGTGAGTTGCTTTGGGAGTTGTCTTTGCTAAGCTGTTATTGATCACTTCGTGAATTGTTGATGTAATTATTTCTCAGACATGTCTGTAAATAGAATCAATTTTTTTTTTTGTGTAGAATAATTCTTTATTTATATATGGAATCACATAGTCATCTGTCTTAATAGGAGCACAAGTGTTAACTAACATATGACATATAAATGCATTTTTAAGAATTTATTTTAAATAAAATTGCACTGCATTTCTATTTTCACTCATTAATATTGTCAAGTCAAGTTTATTTGTACAGAGCTTTTCACGATTTACAAAATTGTTGCAAAGCAACTTTACAGCAAAATTAAGTTTCTACAATATTTAGTAATAGCTTATCAGTAGTGGCTGTCAGTTTATGTACATATGGCAGAAATGTACGAAAAAAATCAATTAAAGACGTAATCAAACAGACGTTGAACACTATTAACAGCAATTATTATTATGCAATCAAACTTATAGCAAAATTTTTTAGTTCTGTATGTTGTTTCAGGGTTGGCATCATCTGAGGTCCTCTGAGGGGTTGGTCCAGACTGAAGCTTGTGTAAATCCTAGTTACATCCCGTGGCAAAAAAACAGAGAACCAAATAGAGACATAATTAGTGTAGCTGCTGTTCCATCCAAGCAAAATTTATTTTTTTAACCCAAGCTAAAGAATAATAATGTGCATTTGATCAGATATAACTGCAGTACAAGATTATGAGATGCATTATCTGAATGCTTGGCCAAAGAGATGTGTCTTTAATTAGATTTAAACAGAGAGAGTGTGTCTGAAACCCGAACGTTATCAGGAAGGGTATTCCAGAGTTTGGGAGCCAAATGCGAAAAAGCTCTACCTCTTTAGTGGACTTTGCTATCCTAGGAAAGTCCAGAGTTTTGGGACCTTAGGGAGCATGATGGATTGTAACGATGTAGAAGACTAGTTGGGTACGCAGGAGCTAAACCATTAAAGGCCTTATAGGCAAGTAATAATATTTTGTAACTGATACGGAACTTAATAGGTAGCCAGTGCAGAGACTGTAAAATTGGGGTAATATGATCATATTTTCTTGACCTGGTAAGGACTCTAGCCGCAGCATTTTGGACTACCTGTAGCTTGTTTATTGAAAATGCAGGACAACCACCTAGAAGTGCACTACAATAGTCCAGTCTAGAGGTCATGAAAGCATGAACTAGCCTTTCTGCATCAGAAACAGGTAACATGTTTCGTAACGTGGCAATGTTTTTTCTAGCTGGAAATAATGCTGTTTTTGCTTAATACATGGGAAATATGAAAAAAAAAAAAAAAAATAAATATATATATATACAGTGGTGTGAAAAAAGTGTTGGCCCCCTTCCTGATTTCTTAGTTTTTTGCATGTTTGTCACACTTTAAATGTTTCAGATCAAACAAATTTAAATATCAGTCAAAGATAACACAAGTAAACACAACATCCAGTTTTTAAATTAAGGTTTTTATTATTAAGTGAAAACAAAATCCAAAACTACATGGCTCTGTGTGAAAAAGTGTTTGCCCCCTATACCTAATAACTGGTTGGGCCACCCTTCGCAGCAACAACTGCAATCAAGCGTTTACAAGCGATATCTTGCAATGAGTCTGTTACAGCGCTGTGGAGGAATTTTGGTCCAATCATCTATGCAGAATTGTTGTAATTCAGCCTCATTGGAGGGTTTTCGAGCATGAACCGCTTTTTAAGGTCATGCCACAGCATCTAAATAGGATTCAGGTCAGGACTTTGACTAAGCCACTCCAAAGTCTTCATTTTGTTTTTCTTCAGCCATTCAGAGGTGGACTGGCTGGTGTGTTTTGGATCATTGTCCTGCGGCAGAACCCAAGTTCGCTTCAGCTTGAAGACACGAACAGATGGCCGGACATTCTCCATCAGGATTTTTTGGTTACAACGCAGGACATTCATGGTTTTCCATTTTCACAGCAAGTCGTCCAAGGTACTGACAAGAGAAAAACAGCCCCAGACCATCCATACCAACCCCATATTTTACTGTTGGTTATGATGTTCTTTTGTGAAAAGTGTTTTACTTTTAGACAGACGTTAATGGACAAACCTGCTCCAAAACAGTTCAAACTTTTGTCTCGTAGTCCACAGAGATTTTCCCAGAACGTCTTGGGGCTTTATCAAAGATGGTTTATGGCAAAACTGAGGGACGCGCTTTAGGTTCTTTTTGACAGCATGCGGTTTTTGTCTGGAACTCTGCCAAAAATGCACGAACAACTTTTTGCCAAGTAACTGTCGTATGGTGGGTCATGATCACTGAGCTTAATTGAGGCAAGTGAGGACTGCAGTTCTTTGGATGTTGTTTTGGGGTCTTTTGTGACCTCTTGGATGATTCGTCGCTGTGCTCTTGGGGTAATTTGGTCGGCCGGCCACTCCTGGGAAAGTTCTCCACTGTTCCATTTGTGAATAATGGCTCTCACTAAGGTTCACTGGAGTCCCAAAGCTTTAGAAATTGCTTTATAACCTTTTCCAGACTGATAGATCTCAATCACTTTCTCATTTGTTTCTGAATTTCTTTGGATCTATGGCATTATGTCTAGCTTTTGAGGATCTTTTGGACTACTTCACTTTGTCAGACAGGTCATATTTAAGAGATTTCTTGATTTCGAACAGGTGTGGCAGTAATCAGGCCAAGGTGTGGCTAGAGAAATTGAACTCAGGTGTGATAAACCACAGTTTTAACAAGGGGGCAAACACTTCTTCACACAACATGTAGTTTTGGATTTTGTTTTCCATTAATAATAAAAACCTTCATTTAAAAACTGCAGGTTGTGTTTACTTGTGTTATCTTTGACTAAAATTTAAATTTGTTTGATGATCTGAAAACATTAAAGTGTGACAAACATGCAAAAACAATAAGAAATCAGGAAGGGGGCCAAAACTTTTTCACACCACTGCATATATATTGTAAAATAATTAAATTGTAAAAACTGTACTAAAGTACTGGACTGCAGTAGCTATAGCTTAAATTAGCTAACGATCTTAGCATGGAGGCCAGACCTGTGATTTACCCGTTATGCACAATGAAGTTTTTGTTTGAACGATCTGAATAACTAGCTAGACTCTTTGTTTTAAATTGCTATAACTGACTGATGTATTCCAAAATAGCCACAAATGTTTTTCGAAGCTGCATAATGTATAGCATTGTAAAAGCATGAAACTGGTTGCAGTTTGCAGCCTTAACCAGTGCATGTATTGGGTGGTTTTTTGCTGGCTGATACATTGAACTCTGTGCAAATGAAATGTTTGGAAATTGAAATGAAGAAAGCAAAATTACTGAAATGCTATTTAATTCTTCTTCTTCTTCTGACTAAAACTGCTTATGACTTATGATCTATCTATCAAATGTCTAATCTATCTACATAGATGCACACTCCTCACCTTTTAGTGAGATCAAAATAGGTCACCTATGAGATTTGCTTAGATCCAATGAGAAAGTGGTTGTATGGGCGGGACAGGGGGGGGGGACAGGTTGAAGAAACAGGTTGTTTCAATAACTTTTGTTGTATTTCAGTTACTCTTTAATTAAAAATCTTGTCTAAAAAAGGGTAATATTTTATGAATTGAGGTCTGAGATGTGGAATTTCACAGTAAAGAAGAGAGAGGGGCAATCATTTGCATTTTAGGTCAGGATTGCCGTTTAAATCAGCCAAAATGGTCTTACAATAGCCTGCATAAGCACTTATCTTTTATAACCTGGGATTGACCAAAATATATTCAATCTTGTTTTTTGTAATGTTGCAACGACGTTGTTCTAAAAAAAATTTTTTGTTTTGTAAAAAATAAAGTTTTGGACATATAAGGTAATAAAAATATTATAAACATAACGTAAAGAATAGGCGGCGATTAGACCCCCTGAGCACCAATGGAAAATGATCGAGCACCCACAGAAAAACACAAGATAGTCTTCGTTCATTTTAACAAATAAGAAATGGATTGCAGCTTTTACAACTTTATTCCCGCATTTATAGGTAATTTGAGGCAGTTTTTGGCGTTATTTTAATGGCAAATGTCAAGAGTGCATTATTGTAATACGAGAGGGCACCAGCACAAATCTCTAGGCTTGCATATAGAGATCATGGCTTTGCGCTCCCTCAGATATTACGTGGTGTGCGCCCTCAAACTTTGTATTGTATCCTTTGTTAGGATAGGATAATATTTGATACAAATCATGGAAAAAAATCTGGAATCTGAGGGTGCAAAAAAATTAAATATTGAGAAAATCGCCTTTAATTGGTCCAAATGAAAGTCTTAGCAATGCATATTACTGATCAAAAATAAAGTTTTGATATATTTACAGTAGGAAAAAAAAAAAAAAATGTACAAAATGTCTTCATGGAACATGATATTTGCTTAATGTCATAATGATTTTTGGCATAAAAGAAAAATAAATAATTTTGACCAATACAATGTATTTTTGGCAATTGCTAAAAATATACCCCAGCGACTTAAGACTTTGATTTGTGCTCCGCGGTCACAAACCACCAACACACACACACCATAATATATATATATATATATATATATATTAATATATATTATATATATATTATATATATATATATCTATACTATATAAACAAAATTATAAATGCAACAATTTTGTTTTTGCCCCCATTTGTCATGAGCTGAACTCAAAAGATCTAAGACTTTTTCTATGTACACAAAAAGGCCTATTTCTCTCAAATATTGTTCACAAATCTGTCTAAATCTGTGTTAGTGATCACTTCTCCTTTGCCGAGAAAATCCATCCACCTCACAGGTGTGGCAAATCAAGATGCTGATTATACAGCATGATTATTGCACAGGTGTGCCTGAGGCTGGCCACAATAAAAGGCCACTCTAAAATGTGCGGTTTTACTGTATTGGGGGGTCCGGGGGGTCCGAAAACCAAGTATATTTGGTGTGACCACAATTTGCCTCACGCAGTGCAACACATCTCCTTCGCATAGAGTTGATCAGGTTGTTGATTGTGGCCTGTGGAATGTTGGTCCACTCCTCTTCAATGGCTGTGCGAAGTTGCTGGATATTGGCAGGAACTGGAACACGCTGTCGTATACGCCGATCCAGGCAATCCCAAACATACTCAGTGGGTGACATTTCCGGTGAGTATGCTGGCCATGCAAGATTTGGGATGTTTTCAGCTTCCAGGAATTGTTTACAGATCCTTGCAACATGGGGCCGTATATTATCATGCTGCAATATGAGGTGATGGTCATGGATGAATGGCACAGTAATGGGCCTCAGGATCTCGTCACGGTATCTCTGTGGATTCAAAATGCCATCAATAAAATGCACCTGTGTTCGTTGTCCATAACATACGCCTGCCCATACCATAACCCCACCGCCACCATGGGCCACTCGATCCACAACGTTGACATCAGCAAACCGCTCACCCACACGATGCCATACACGCTGTCTGCCATCTGCCCTGTACAGTGAAAACCGGGATTCATCCATGAAAAGAACACCTCTCCAAAGTGCCATACGCCATCGAATGTGAGCATTTACCCACTCAAGCCGGTTACACCGATGAACTGCAGTCAGGTCGAGATCCCGATGAGAACGACGAGCATGCAGATGAGCTTCACTGAGAAGGTTTCTGACAGTTTGTGCAGAAATTATTTGGTTATGCAAACCGATTGTTGCAGCAGCTGTCCGGGTGGCTGGTCTCAGACGATCTTGGAGGTGAAGATGCTGGATGTGGAGGTCCTGGGCTGGTGTGGTTACACGTGGTCTGCGGTTGTGAGGCCGGTTGGATGTACTGCCAAATTCTCTGAAACGCTTTTGGAGACGGCTTATTGTAGAGAAATTAACATTCAATTCACAACAGCTCTGGTGGACATTCCTGCAGTCAGATGCCAATTGCACGCTCCCTCAAAACTTGCGACATTGTGGCATTGCGCTGTGTGATAAAACTGCACATTTTAAATTGGCCTTTTATTGTGGCCAGCCTAAGGCACACCTGTGCAATAATCATGCTGTCTAATCAGCATCTTGATATGCCACACCTGTGAGGTGGATGGATTATCTTGGCAAAGGAGAAGTGCTCACTAACACAGATTTAGACAAGATTTGTGAACAATATTTGAGAGAAATAGGCCTTTTGTGTACATAGAAAAAAAGTCTTAGATCTTCGAGTTCAGCTCATAAAAAAGGGGGCAAAAACAAAAGTGTTGCATTAATAATTATGTTCAGTGTATTGTCAATGGCACGTTTATGGGAGGGGGGGATGGGGGTGGGGGTAGAGAACACACCGGCAGGAAAACATAAATAGGCGTCTAGGCCTTAAAGTAACTACAAATGTAGCAGGTAAAGCCAAATATCTTTAAAGGAATTTCTGTGTAGGTATGCCCGCGATCCGGCAATGTTCTCTCCTGTGTCCCCCACTGTTGGCATCTACTGATAATCTATCTATCTATCTATCTATCTATCTATCCTATCTATCTATCTATCTCATAGCAAACTCCCAGAACACCCTAGCAATCCATAGCACACAGACTAGCAGCCACCAAAGTACTTTAGAATCCACATAGCAACACCCTCGCAACATGAAGAATACATTAGCAACCCCATAGCAACACTAGCTACCACTCCACTGAGGACACCTTCACAACTAAATAACACCCTAGCACACCCACCTAGGAAAACACCTCGCAACCATCGCAAACCATATAAGCAAACCTTAGAACCAAACAAAATACTCTAGCAAACAAATAGAAACACACTAGCAACACCACTCAGAGTCCCATATAAACCGCATTAGCAAACCCTAGTAAATCACACTGACTACCTCGCAATTGCAAAGCAACAACCTGCAACCAACAAAGACTACCATAGAAACACTCAGACACCCTAGCAACCACATAGCAACAATCTATCAGCCACCCCAAGTACCATAGCAACTGCATAGCAACACCCTAGCAACCCTGAGTACCCTGGAAACCGCATATCAACACTCTAGCAACCACTCCAGGTACCCTAGCAACCACATAGCAAAACCCTAGCAACAGCCAGAACACCTTAGCAACACCTCCCAGAGTACTCAAGCATGCAATAGCAACAGGACTAGCAACCACCACAAAGTTACTTTAGCATCAAATAGCACACACCTAGCAACATGCAGAATACCTTAGCAAACAACTAGCAACCACCCTGGAGTAACCTCACAAACTACCATAACCACCTAGCAAACACCTAGACACCATAGCAAAGCCAAGCAACCATCTAGCAAACCTTTGAACCACACACAATACTCTAGACACATTAGCAAAACCATAGCAACACACACAGAAGACCCTAGCAACTGCATCGCAACCAATATAAACCACCCTGCAACCTTTAGCATTATCTATCTATCTATCTATCTATCTATACGTGTTTATTCAAACGTCAGAATTATTCTAATGATTTATTAATTCTTATAAAAAAAAAATAGCCCTAGCCTTCTATAAACTTTTGTATTCTATTTTTTTTTTATTTATTATACAATTAACAAAAGCTTTTACACTAGCTTGACACTAGAGTGGCCTCTAACACTAGCTTGCTCTTTTCATATTCTATCTGTTTTCTTTTCATTTATTATACAATAAAAAAAAAACTTGCTAGTGTGGCTGTGTTAAGCTAACTGAGACTTGTTATAGCACTTGCATATTATTGCTCTTTTTTGGATTTGATTGCTTCTATTGTCCTTATTTTTAAGTTGCTTTGGATAAAAGTTTCTGCTAAATGACTAAATGTAAATGAAAATTATTACTGGTGTTTATTCAACTTCAGACTTATTCAACTGAACGCCTTCAAACTACATGTTTTAAAACCACTTCAAACAGGTCAAACTTTCTCAAGCCAACTTTAAAGTTTGTTCACAAACTTTACTTACTGTTGTCGTACGAATTGCCTTATTTACAGCTGTATGTTTCACTCTTGTTCATTCTGACACTGAAACTGTTAAAAAGTTACCAAGATATTAAAAAGAGTGGAATTTGACTAGTTGCGTGGTTTTAAAGGGGTCATATGACGTTGCAAAAAAAAAACATTATGATGAAATGTGTTTATGCGGTTTAAAGTAAAAAAACACATTATTTTCCACATACTGGACATTATTGTTTCTCCTCTATGCCCCACCTTTCTGAAAATCGTAGATTTTTACAAAGCTCATCTGTCTGAAAAAGCGAGGGTGTGCTGTGATTGGCCAGCTATCCAATGCGTTGTGATTGGCCGAATATCTCAAGCGTGTGACGGAAATGTTACGCCCCTTACCATATTGTGATGCCCTGTGCCGGCGTGACGAGACAAAACCAATAAAGCCCATTATAAACGAGGCATTTGTTGCCATCTCAAAGAGGCACAAAATCACTTTCACGGACTTTTAAATGTTCCCTCCTGGTGGATTGACCTGCCCAACTCAATCCGAGCAGATGAGTCCTTAGCCATCTCCAAGAATCGGCTAAAAACACATCTCTACCATCTTTATTTCACCCTCTAACTCTAGCACTCTATTCTAATTATATTCTACTTTAGTATATTTATCTTTTTTGTTTTCATCGTATGTTCTTTTAGCAGTGGAGACATTAGCAGAGAATGAAGAGAGGAGTGATTGATATACATTTAGGTCAGTAGGATTTTGTGATTTTCGCCATACTCTTTCTGCAGCTCTGAGATTAGAATGATACTCACGGAGAACATCAGATAGCTAAGGGGCAGAAGAGGTGGTACGAGCTGGCCTGGAAGACAAGGGGCAGACAGTGTCTAAACAAAGACGTAAGAGTGGAGCAGAAAGTAACATTAGCACGGTTAACATCAAGAGATGATAACTGTTTTCGTGTGCACGCCCAAGCGCAACCGATGCCACAACATAGGCAGTATCGCCCGTGGGAGGGTGCGAGAGAGCGTAGATTTTAATCGACAAAGTGACATGGGTAGGGGTATGTGTTGTGTCAGGAACCATGTGGAGGTTAAGAGTGAGGAGGAAGTGATCAGAGGTGTGCAGTGGAGTAACGAGCACATAATCAGGATGGGTTGCGCAGTGTCCAGGGGCGGTTCTGGGGGGGGGCAGTGCCCCCCTGCCAACAAGCTTGGCCCCCCCTAATTTGGAATCATATCACACCAAACAATTTTGGGTGAAATGCACAGTTTGTCCTGTAAACTATATATATAAAAAAAGAAAAACACCAGCCAGCAGCTAAAATCGTCAAGCATGATGTTCGCGGTTGTGCACCTGCACGGCCCAGAGAACACACGTTTTTAATAGGCTGGCACATTATAACAAATCACATACTACTTCGATTGGTGTATGAACGCACAGGACAAGTGCAGAGGCCTTCAGCTGAGTCAAATGCTGAAACAAGCTGTTTATTCAATGCGGCGCTGCCCTGACTGAATTCCTCTGGCTATTCTCTCATGACGACACAACAAATGTGGGACGTACGAATGCAAAGTAGGTATTCATTTTACAATTGTAAAACAGATTTAGAGAGTATTATGGCGTTTTGCGAGGATGGAACTGCGGGACTGTAGGTGAAAATTGTGCTTTGAAGTCAGTGTCAACCAGGGCTGTACAAACTAGGTCCTGGAGGGGCGGTGGCTGCAGAGTTAGCTCAAATTGCCTCAAACACCTGCCTTCAAGTTCTCTGCCCTAGTAAGAGCTTGATTAGCTGGTTCAGGTGGGTCTAATTTGGGTTAAAGCTAAACTCTGCAGGACAACGCCCTCCAGGACCGAGTTGGACAGCCCTGATGTAAAACTTCTTTGCTTCTTTTTGTAAATGAAAGTGTTAAGTATATTAGACTAGAATGTTTTATTAACTTCACATTAAATACCAAGTCAGTCGTATTCCTATATTTACTAGTATGACCAATATATCTGGTATTTAAGTAAAAAGACACATTGTTTGAGGCAAAGTTAATAGAGTTAATCTATTAGGATACTTTACGGGAGAAATTAAATCTATAAAAGGTGCAAAATACATTTACTTGCCCATATTTGAGGAATGAGATATTTCATGATATTACTGTTGGACAAATAAAAATAAAAAACCCTGCTGAATAAAAAAATGGTTATAATGTAATGCGTTTACGGGTTATAATGGGACTTTAATTGGTTTTATGGAATGTATGGAACTGTTGGCCTCTATTGGAACACTAGCGTTGATTGATTATTGAGTGGCTTTGGTAGACCAATAAATCCTAAGGATATAGGTCACAAAACACACGAAGAAAACCATTTTAATGGTTTTACAGGGTTAAAAATTGATTGTTTTAACTGTTATTTGTGTGGAAATCATTACCAATTTTCTGTGATGGTTTATTTGTTTTTTTTGGTGTTGTTTGTTTGTTTTTTCAAGTTAGAGACATAAGCCTATTCCTGTTATGTGGCTGCTGTGTGTCATATGACATATTTTAGTTGACATTGTTATAGATTACATCTAGATTGCAGTGATACATGACATGGTGAAAAATTACTGAATGAATAATAGGCTACTTAAAGTAGTTTAAGATGAATTTTAAAATTGTGCCCCATAAAAGCACAAGTGGCCCCTGTCTGGACCCCCCAGTTACTGTGGTCTAGAACCGCCCCTGGAGGTGCTAGTCAGGTCGACTCAATAGGTCGAAGTTGAGTTGCCTCTGACTTTTGTGAGGGTTCCAAGCCGTAGGCGTTAATACTCGCTCTTTTGGTTTCTTCTTTTTTTTTTTTTTTTTTTTTTGCCCGAAGACTGCCCAAGCAAGCAGAGTGGGGAAGTCTCCAGCTGAGGTTATCTAGGTGGATGGGAAGTCCCAAAGTAAATAGGGGAAGTACCCTCTCAGGGAAAGTTTGAGAGCAGAAAATCTATTTCTTCCACGGGAAAGTTAAATAACTGGTCCGGGATAGGCTCGTCCTTAAAAAACGGGGCTTTAGCTTATTCCATGGATTTTAAGATGGTGGGTAATAGTGGCTGAATGTGATTCAAAGGAGCTGTTGATACTCAGAGATGGTAAAGGATTACATTTCCAATCATTAGAGATAAGCAGACCAGTACCTCCACCTCTTCCAGTCAGACGGGGAGTGTGGGACAGACTGTCCTCGGGGTTTGATACATGTGTTGTCAGGGCCATCGAGGTTTCGTCTTGATCGTAGCGCTTACGAGGGGTGCACTGTGACGTAGTCGTCAATCAATAACCATGCCATTTTGTTTACAGCAGACTGGCAATTCCAGAGACTAATAGAAAAAGAAAGTAGTGTTTTAGTAGACATAGGCAAAGTGCGCAGTTTGTTAGGATTGTGCTGCCTACAGTGTGTGATGCATGGTTTGCGAGTGGTAGTGATAGTAGGGATCTGGAAACACATAATAAGAATTGGTTATAAAAACTGAAAACAGAAGGGAAACAAGTAGTAGGAAAGAGAATGATTCAGAAGCAATACTTATGTGCCTTGCCTGTATCCTCCCTGATCTGTGGAAGAGAATCGACACGGGATAGACGTCAATGGTCTTTAACTCTTTCGCGTCTTACACGGAAGGGCTGCCGCGGTAATAATAAGCTTTTTAAATATTGCTTCGACAGTACTCAATGGAATCAGCTGGAAACACTTCTGTTTATCACAACAACATGGACAAGCAAAGGGCAATGACAATGACAAGGGTACGTGAATCACACGTACGGAGACCAAGCGCAATTTAAGCGGCCGTCTCCACACAGTAAAAAAAAAATGCGTTTCCTGGCAACGACAACTGCGAGAAAACACTGAGGACAAGAGAATAAGTACACTTAAAGCTGTTTTAACTTCATGATGATTGATGCTTCTCTCAAAGAGTATTTGTAAACTGTTTATGCAGGCTTGAACACACCTCTTCTGTTTGCTCACAACAAATGGCCAACAAAGCCACAACACTACAAGGTTACGCGATACAGTACGAGCCCCATCTCGATCTAAACTACGTAAATATGGTGCCGGGCAACAGGCTTCCTCAACATGCAGTTAGCTCTAAAATTCACGACGTATTGGTGCAAAAAATGACCCTTTATGGTGTTTTTGTCCTCATATTTTTATTCATAAAATATCCGATAATCACACGAGCCGGAGAGAGCATAGGATATTTCACGAGTGATGTTTTTGAACAGAATAATCCCGAGTCTTTAAAATGCGACGTTTTATACAACAGTTCAGTAGATATGAAGTTGATATTGTGTTATATTTTCAACACAATATTGTCTGTTTTTTTCTCAGTTTTGCCAACAAAAATATTACATTTAAAGCCACAGCAGAATTGTGCGTCTGTGAGCAACACAGCAGTGTTTAGTTTCTAACACCGACCACAAATGTGCAGCAGCCATGTCGTGGAGATGCTGTGTGTTTCGTTATGAAAGCAAAAATACTTTGCTTGGCTTTACAAAAGATACGATCAATCGTTGTCATGCCTTGGGATGCTTCGGCTGGGGTAGGAAACTTGTGCATAAAAGTTAAGCCTTCGATTTGCGTGAAGATGTGGGAAGATTTGCATAACACAGCCCAAATAGTGAGGTAGATATGTGGGGGCGTGTTAGAACGAGCCGTTTTAGGTAGGCGTGGCTGACTCTTAACTTTTATAAAGAATATCTCTTTGGGATTTGAGACTTTATTCTTTGCAAATTTGCAAATCTTCTTTATGCACCAAAGCGATTGTAACACTCCAAAGAGAAGGAAAAAATTTAAATCGCATCATATAACCCCTTTAAATGTGTGTACATGCTGGTCCGTTGACAATGGTGGCGAACTTGTGGACCATTCCTGTCAGAATAAAATAACTCAGTTTTCATTGCATGTGGATGTACATCATTTCAACCCTGTCAGGAGTACTATTCATTAGCCTACTTTAGCTGGTGAAACTGTTCTTCTTATGCACTTGTTTGATTCTACAGCTTCATTATTTGTAAGGCACACGTTCCTGAAGAACACTACTGAATGCCCTATTCAACTCGACTCGCTGAGGGTTGCATGCTGGTACAACAGATCTGTTTCTGTTAACTGCTACAATTCAGTCACAAGGACACTTACGTGTGGTTGAACACTCTCAGAATCTCTTGTATTTAGCCCTGTCTGCATACTGTAAAGTAGGGAAGTATGCATTAGTCATGACAATGTCCGTGGGGGACCAGTATGACTCATTCTGTCACAGAAAGCGTTGTAGGAAGTGATATGAAACCGCATGTTTTTATATAGAACCACCCTTATTTATGTGAGCTGGAGGATGTGTTGACAATGAAGGGAAGTGGGGTGAAGTAAAAAGCTGTGGTTTACCATTAAACACTTAATGCGATGTTCAAAACGACATTGCCTTATCTAAAAGATAGGTGAATGAGTTCTCTCTATTTCCAGTCCCGGTTTTGTCTTGACAGGGTACAAATGAATAAAGTTGCAACGTGCACTTTTAGAGAAATGTGTGGGGGAGGGATAACATTTACTAAAACAGGCAGCTAAGCGAGGGCAGACTGGGCAGTGGTTTCCTGCGATAAATGAAGGGTCCGAGACCGTGTGTTGTGTTTGTTACTGCTTGAACGATTAAACACCGTTGTCTGGTTAAAAACGGTTTCGATACAACTAAAATGACTGCGCGGAGTGCTCGGATTCTCTTCACGTGTCTCATTTTGGATCTGCTGTCGCTGCGGTACGCGTTGGATGGTAGGACATTTATATAACGAGTGTTGTGTTTTTACAATCCGGAAGAAAATGTATATATTTTCAGGACAGTTTTTTGCGTTAAACTTGAGAAAGGGGGTTTAAATATGTTAAAGAGTGATTAAAAGGCCCCGGTGTTTTATTTCCTCCGCTGTGACTCCTTCTGAAAAGACTTTGAGTAACACTGTTTAAATAGCGATAGAATAACGTTGTCAAACAAGATAAATACACCTTGTTTGTTATCATTAACAGCCTGCATTTAGCAGTTAACCACAGCCAGACATTAAAGTTGTCTGTCAGCAATTGCAAATATACTGTAGAGTTCAAATGCACTGTACTTAGTTACCGTTAGACAAGTTAACGTTAGGGGTCTGCTAAAGCTATAGCATTTATGAGGAAACATTACAGTATTGTTTAACTGTGATTACTCCCTTGCGAAAATTAACCATGGTTTTTATTGTAGCAAAAGTGTAGTAACTATGTTTTTTTGTTGTATGGACTAGGCCCACCATTTGTATGACCACAGTTTTACTACAAATGGTTAAACTATGGTTAGTGTAGCAAAACTATGGTTCATTTGTGGTTACCGGGGTTTAAAAACAGTAACCATGGTTTTTGGATTTATTTGTAGTAAAATCAGCTAGTGTATGCTGGTTTAAGAGTTTTTTAGAAGAAAATAGAGAAAATATGGACATGAAGTGCAAAACATTATAGCCCGCTGGCATTTGCTGGAAATGCCACACTTATAACAATACAAAATAGAAAGTTGTATGTATTGTTTTGAAACATGGTTGATGGTCCTTGGTGGTCAAAAAAGCAATAGCTGCAACATACCAGCTAGAAACCTGCCTTGTGCCAAAACAACAGTCAACACCAGTGTGCATTTGTTTTAAAAATTAATTTATCTAGTGCTGTCAAACGATTAATGCGATTAATTGCATCCAAAATAAAAGTTTTGTAAAAATAGGTGTGTTCTTTCATATGTATGGTGTGTGTGTTGACTATATATCCATTTAGATATCTATATATATATAAATATATTATATATCTACACACACAGCACACACAGATGCTGTATTATATTTAAAGAAGCATTTTTTCTATGGCTATGATATTAAAAATATGTATATATATGTAAATTCTATGAATATAAATGATACATGTAAATATGTTCATAATATATAATGTGTGTGTGTGTGTTTATATATACATAATAAATATACACAGTGTACACACATATTATGTAAACAAAAACTTTTATTTTGGACACGATTAGTTGAATTAATCGTTGGACCGACACAAAAAGTATATGAAGGTATTTAATTTATTTTTCTATAGATTAAAATAATTAAATTTTGCACTTATTTGAAGTATTTGACATTTCAGCAACTCTATTATGCTTAATGTGTCTTGCAGATATTTCCATCAGCTTTGTGAATCACAGTGGACCAGTGATAGTGGGCAAGCAGTATGAGCTCCAGTGCTTCATTCAGAATGTGGATCCATCTAAGAGTGTTGTTGTGAGATGGTACAAACTGAGTCAAACCAACTCCACTGATACCACCAAGACTCCAGTCCGTAGCACATCTAAACTCCAGATCAGTCCAAACAAAACTGATGATGGAGCTCAATACTGGTGTGAAGCAGAAGGAACCCAACATTATCGAACAATGTCATCAGAACATCTCAGCATTACTGTACATTGTATGCACAATAATTTGTCCAGGTTTACTTTGCAGGTATTTCAGTGGTCCTCATTTTTATCATGTGAAACCTGTTTTTCTCTTTGCTCTTTCCTGTAGATAAACCAATCATCAATGAGATCAAACTGCCTTCCACAGTGCCTGTATTTCGAGGCTATCCAGAGGTGCTTGTTTGTGAAGCCGAGGGAAACCCAAAACCAACAATCAGCTGGAGCCTTGGCACAAATGACACAGTACATAGCACACATAGTGAAAAACTTAATATAACAGAGTCAACACCTGAGGATCTGTACTGCACTGCAAGCAATTCTGTTGGCAGGAAGACCAGACATGTAAAAGTGGTATTAAAAGGTAACTATGCATTTTTGCATATGTTTTGGTTTACATTTCCAACAGCTGTTTCTACTTTGTTGCAGTTTAAAATATGGGGATGTTTCAAAACAGAAATTTTGATTAGGCCAAACATGTCTAAAAATAAAATGCATGATGTTCAGATGTTCACACTAGTCCAAATATGCAATAAATCACAAAGAAAAAAATTAACCAAATCATTAAAAATTATGTGAGAGAAACTTGATGTGATTAGAATGCATTATTTTGATTACACATGTACACTTGCTATGATTAATCATTTCATTTTGCTTGTTTGCTTCTGATATGGAAAATCATGAAGTATTGTATTGCAATTTTAGCACTGTTTTTTTTGTCTGATCTTTTGGTATGGTTTATTTCTCTTGACACAGAGGATTACCTGCCCTTAATAGCAGGACTTATTGCAGTCATTGTGGCGTTCATCTCCACAAAAAGTACATCTCATCTTCATCTTCTCTATTCTACTAAAACCCAAAAAAAACAGCCAAGCTGGAACACACACACAAAACTTATACGCACCCACGATAGAAACAGAGACCGATGCCCGCCTAGTGCAACAATGGAGACACATAGCACAGAATGGCAAACACAACCCTATTCCAATGAAGAAACTCTCTCAGAGCAATATCCTTGCTTAGGTTATGAAATCCCTGGGTTTGGCGCATCTACCGAGTCCCAGTGTCCACAAAGGGATTTTTACACTGGAAGTCTCTAGCCCCCTAATTTGTGGCATTTTTGTTTCTTCAAATATTGTTCAGCACCTGTTCATTCACTTCACTCCTAGATCCAGTTTTTATCAACTGTTAATTACATCCCAAAAGGGTTTTTAGTTTGCAATCTAATGGACCAGAAGAAAATATGTGACCCGCAACCGCACCCCCCCCACAAAGAAATGCTAAATGATTTCAAATTAACGGACCTGATGTCTGCAGTGGACGTTTTCAGGAATCAACAATCTTGATATAAGTGAATGTTCATTAGCTACAAAGTGACTTTGATTGATTGAGTAATACTTGCTTTGTACGTCATTTAAGGGAAGAAGGCTCTTGTTAAATTGTGTAAAAAGACTATTCTTTTGTCTCTGGCACATTGGTCAGTTTGAATATTTGTGTTTTGTCAAAAGCTATACAGTATGTATTAAGAAATTATGTGTAATTTCAAGTATCAGGAGGGGACACGTTTCAGATAGTCAACCCCATAAGCACGATATATATATTATATATATAATATATATATTATATATAATTTATAATATACTACAGCCCAAACTTGGGAAGGGGGAGTCTCTGGGAGCTCTGAGCCATACATTAAGACAGCATGCCAAATAGGCATCCTATTTGCTCAGTCTGATTATATACATGTAAGTCTGACTTGTGAAAGACACCATGATTGAGTGTGTTACTTCGTTAAACAAATTATTTGTTTGATGTTTCTATTCCTTTGGCAAAATCCACACTTTAGAGGGTGGAAATATAGCACACGGTGGCTGTAAAGAAGTCAAAGCTTGGGTATGAGGTTTCTCATGCTGAACCTGTGTGAGAATATTTGGATAAATTTAAAAAAAAAATTCTCTCAGGCCTCATAGTTTGTAGAAAAAAAAGATGCTCAACATAAAATAGTTTCGCCAGTTTTATGGCTCAACTTGTATAAAGATGTTAAAAGCATAGTTTAACCAAAAACGACAGTTCTGTCATCATTTACTCACCCTCGTGTTCTTCTAAAAGCTTTTTAAAAATCATAAAGTTAACCTATATAACTATATGTTCTGAAGCAGTATGGATGTTTGTGTGTTTTCAGTTTGATATGTGTGGTCACTATCAATTGCTGTTGTATGGAATAGCATTATGTAAAGATTATTAAAAAATTCACCTTTCCAGTTTCACAAAACACTTAAAAAGTCACACAAGTTTGGAACGACATGAGGATGAAAAAAATGATGACAGAATTTCCATCTTTTTAATTTTGTCACTCCAGAATCTCTGTGTTTAACTTCGATATGAATGTAATCTCACCCATATTCTGGTGGGTTTTCAATTTTGTTATGGAATTTATACCATCTGTCCTTATAAGCACATGGCATTTGAATTTGTAAATGAATTTGTTGAAAACATTTTAGGAATCATTCATTTGTTTAAAAAACCTATAATAAAATAAATATTCTTTTAACAGAATCGTTTTCAATCTTTGGCAAAAAATATATTATAGTATTGAACAGAAGTCGGTTAAATACAGATCTGTTGTGTATAACTACTGCATAATAACAACTACATTATTTTAATTTACCTCAGGTGCTTTTCTATTTGGTGTTTTAATATTTTCATTTTTTAATAGTTTTTTGCAACAATAACTTGAGCAGGTATGTTATAACAGATGCACCCTTGATTGTCTATCACGATTAGCATTTTTAATCTTGTTATATCTCAGACATTTGTAACACACACACAGGTTTGTTTTTATGGTTTATGGGGACTCTCCATAGGCGTAATGGTTTTTATACTGTACAAACCGTATATTCTATTGCCCTACACCAACCCTACCCCTAAACCTACCCCTCACAGGAGACTTTCTGCATTTTAGATTTTCAAAAAAACGCATTCTGAATTATTTATAAGCCTTTTAAATTACAGGGACACACAAAATGTCCTCATAAATCACCTTCTCGTTGTAATACCTATGTCATACCCATGTTATTACACAAATTTGTGTCCTCATAAACCACATAAACATGCACATTATGGCCAGTGTTCACGATTTTATTCTTAGGTGAATAAACATTATAAACATATCAGACGCTCGCTGCACAGCAGGGACGATGCATCGACTGTTCCAACATGGAGATGCTTTATTTCTATAACTTTCTGATGTGCTTACCAAACAGTCAATTTTCAAACGGCAAGCTCAGCCTGCGTAATGTAGCGGGTTAGCATGGTTTTAGAGGGCTTTTGGTCACTTTTAGCTGGCCAGGCTGGGAGACCAGCTGACCAACCAGCATAGGCTGGTTTTACCTGTTCTTTACCAGGTGAAAATGTCGTATTCTGTCGGTAAGAAGGGTTGTATCCCTTTAATAACGCGTCGTGTTTAGAGAGTCTGAGATTTGAAACGGTTTAGAAACCGGATTAGCTTCCCTCAGAAACTCATTTGCGCGCATGTGTTCTTCGGTGTGAACTGCCTAAATGGTTTCATTTCTATCCGATGACAACCATACCCACTCGTGATTTGGGTGGGGTTCCGCTGGAGGAGCCGCGCTGGACAGTCACAAATCTGAAGGCAGAGGCGACTCGTTTATTTATTCGCACGCCTCAACCGCGCCTTTGTCTGGTCGATGCTACCCTCAAACACTTACAATATGCTGCAGTGTTTTTATGGACTTGTTTATCTTTCGGCAGTTTTAGCGTTTGCAACTCTGACAGGTTTGTATTGACTTGTTTCCCTTTTATTCTTTCGATACGTGAAGCGAAAACAATAATGAACTAGTTGCATACGACCTTGAATGTGTTTTAAACATTTACTTTCATGTGAGTGATTCCGAGCGTCGTTGACCTCTATTGTGTCTGCGTTAAAATGTTGACATATTTGAGTTAATTCATTACTGTACACAAAGGCACGCTACTATCTAACTTACAGTAGCGCTTGCAATATAACCTGTGCGTGAGTACTCAATATTTTTAATGCTGGCAAAACTCTTCAGCAGTTCATATAACCTGTGGATTTGTTGTATAGCTAGCCTTAAAGTAGCAAAAGGAAAGTTAGTAGTTTTCAGTTCATGTAGCCATCACTAATATTCAGAGGGGTAAAGTATGGAGTAAATGTAATTAGTTACTGTACTTGAGTATCTTTTCGGGTACTTTGTAGTTGTACTGAGTATCAAAGATATTAGCAACTTTTACTCTCTCTTCACTAAAAAAAAAAAATTTCTGAATGAAGTTATCTGTACTCTCTACTCACTTATATATTTACATTTCTGAATGAGTATCTGTACTCTCTACTCCACTACATTTCTGAATGAGTATCTGTACTCTTTACTCCACTACATTTGAAATGAGTGTTGCAGTTACACATTACAATTAGCATGGACCTAGCTTTTTCTGCAGCAGTTTATTTCTGCTGCAAAAGACGTGATATTGCCTATTACAGATCACTGAAAGTACTGCACCTTGTGCGTTTTGCCCTTACTCACCCAAACTTTTCAACAAGGCTACTTTATGTGAATACGAGTTCCTTAGCAAGTATTTGTGAATCACAGGTGTTTTATATAAGAGATGAGGACATGACTGCAGCCGGCAGTGAGGCCCAAACCAACACATCCACTGCAAGAAGGCTTCGACTTTTTAATTTTACTTAACATTAACATTATTTTAATTTTATCCATGATAACTGAAGATACTTGTTTGTTTGTTTTGTAATTTTGAGGTGTTCGGTTTTATTTTGGTTTTAGAAAATAAATGTGTTTGCTCTTCTCACAAATCAACTCTTTCTTGTTTTTGTTTCATGCTCTCTGTGCCTTGCCCTGGACTTTTATGTCACTTCCTGTCTCCCGCGGTGTTTGTAGTCAGTTTGTAGTCCGTTCATTGGTTCCCCTTGATTAGTCTCCCCAGGTGTGTCTTATCTTGTTAAATGCCCTTGTTAAGCTTGTTAGCCCCCTGTGTGTATATATAGCCATATTTTTTCTTTAGTTCCTTGTGAGTTGTCGAATGTAATGGTTGTTCTGTTTGTCAGTCATTCTGTTTTTTGTTCCCTTTGGTTTTTGGCTTATTGTTTGTTCTAGTTCTTCCATTAAATACCTGCACATAGATCCTTGCCTCTGCCTATTTTCTGCAGCTTCTCCACAACGTTACAGTTTTTCATTGGCATTGTCTCTTTGACTAGTGCATCTTTGAGCCTATGTTTAGTATAAGTAAAATACTTAAGTACTGTTAAAATCAAGACTTTTACTCAAGTTGTTTTGGAATTGGTGACTTGTAACGTGTCGTGGAGTCATTAATTCACTGTATGTTCACTGTACTTTTACTCAAGTATGGTTTAGGTACTCTTACACCTCTGCTAAAATATGCGTTCACAGTCTCATGACAATACTGACAGCTTTATTATATTTAATTATATTCATTATGTTTTGCTGATTACTTTTCACAAATATCTATTTTTTTTTTGTATGAACTGGGTTTAGATAGTCCTACTGACAAACGTTTATAAATGACAAAAAAGCAAACACCTGTCTGAGTTCAGATCAACTGAAACGATAATGATTGTCATAACATTTATCTTAAAAAAATTAAATTGTAATTATATTAATAAGGGTGAGTTATGATGAAACAAGGGTTGACACAACCTGAGGAAACGATTTTTTAATAAAATAATTTGTCTTCTAAATTATGAATAAAAATGTTTATTTCCTGTGACATGTTCTTGCTTGCTAAAACAGAAAGGAAAGGTTGAGAAGGCGGGGCCAGGACAGGACAAAATGCATATTTATGGAGACAATACTGAAATAAAATGAAAATTTTAAATGAATGTACTGGATTTTTCTTTGACATCTTTAGAAAAGATAATAGCACATGGTAAAAGGTTATGCCCACACTGTTACACACTTGCTTTAGAATGACCCTGCTGTGTCAGTGAATTTCTTAGTTTCATTTCCCAGATGGTAAGAATTGATGAGCCTCTTTGTTTTAAAAGAATCATGAACTGTCATAGACCGATGGTCTTCTACAATAGCCAAACACATTTTTATTTATTTTATTTTTTTTGCAGTTTGTATTTCTTGTTTGATGCAGTTGGTCAATAAACTCAATAAAATAACAAACCCTCAACCAAGAATCCAGACGGTCATTTTTATTGCAAGTTTTAATGTGTGTTAATTGGATATCTGTGTTCAGTCTGTCAGGTAAACAGTACCTATATGCAATTACTCTGTGTTCTTAAATGTGTTTAACAGGTGCACAAGCTGAATGTCCTCTTCAGCTCAACCCACAGAGAGTTGTTGTGAGATACGGCGATTCTGTTGCAGCTAACTGTAGCACTTCAGTCCTGCATAAAGGGATGGGATGGGAAGCCAGTGAGGGAGCAGTGCCCATGACCAAAGACAACCTGATCACATGGAGAGTGTCAGAACTGACAGAATGGGACATAAAGCCATTCTGCTTCATAAACTATAAAATAGGCGATAAGGATCAGTGTCTAGTAGAGCTGCCAGTCACTGTTTACAGTGAGTTTCTCTGTTACTGATATTTTTTCTGTTCATTCTCAGAAATATCTAATAAATGTACATTCATCATTCATCACAGCAGATTTCAGAGTGTGTAAATCTTCCTCCACAGAGACTCCAGACAGTGTGTTCATCAGTGTGAATCACAGCGGACCAATGATGGAGAGAGAGCCGTATCATCTCCAGTGTGACGTTCACAATGTGGCTCCTGTTCAGATTCTCACGGTCAAATGGTACAAAAGACAGACTCTGCTGCATCAAACCAACTTCACTGACACTAGCGAGACTCCAGTGAATGAAACTGTCACACTCCTGATCCGTCCAGACAGAGCTGATGATGGAGCTCAATACAGGTGTGAAGCAGAGCTGGATCTGGGAGCAGAAGGACCTCAACCTCATCCAACAATTTCATCAAAACCTCTTAATGTTGAAGTATACTGTAAGTTTATTATTGCTAAGCTAGCAATAATTCAGTTTATATTTTCTGTAGGGCCTTCTAGTGTGACGGATGTGCAACTGTCATATTTCATCACACTCAGAGATTTGCATATTAACTTAAAAATGGCATTATGAATTGAATGAACTCAGATAAAAAGGTTTCAGTTGTGCAGTATTTTTAGTGATCTGTTACTAATGGCTGCTCATCATGATGCTGTTGTGCTGAGAAATGCATCTCTGTCCTCCTCAGATAAACCACAACACTCCAGTTCAACAGAGACCATCATTAAAGACGATAAGGTCATGCTAGATTGTACAGTGAAGGCAAACCCGGCTCCTACGTACACATGGGATCATCTGAAAGAGAAGAACAGCTCCTCAGTGCTCAAGTCCTCAGCACTCAGTCCAGGAAACTACACATGCACCGCCACAAACACTCTGGGAAGAGACAGCAAAGTGTTCATCGTCAAATCTACAGGTCAGTTTTGATCAAATAAACATTAATCTGACACTTTGCCTCAGCGTTTCTCTCAATCTCAGTTTGAAATTTGATTTAGTGTTTTTTACATCCTTATAGGCTGTTCACACAGAATGTTTTTCCATTCCACTTCGCTACATTTCCATGTTTTTGTAAATGTGATACAGCTTTTGAAGCATCTCGCATGACATGGTGTTCTCAGAAACGCGGCGCTTAAGTTAAGAGAAGTTCAACTTAAAAAAAACGCATCTCAAGACCTTGCGTTTCTTCCCGTTCCACTGCCCACATGAACTAGCCCTTACTGTTCAATATAGTTCTGCAGTGATGGTGGGAAGTCGTGGCCTAATGGTTAGAGAGTCGGACGCATAACCCAAAGGTTGTGGGTTCGAGTTTCGCACCGGCAGGGATTGTAGGATGGGCGGGAGTGATGTAACAGCTCTCTCAGCCCCTCACCAACCCATTCCCCGCGCACTCCCACCTTCAATACCACACAAGGTGCCCTTGAGCAAAGGGCACCGCAGACCCCCCAAGCTGCTCCCGGGCGCCGCAGCATAAATGGATGCCCACTGCTCTGGGTGTGTGTTCATGGTTTGTGTGTGTGCACCAAGTATGGTGTGTGCACCATACTTGGCCACTTCACTTCATTATATTGGTTCCCTTGAGAAAAACACAATAGGATTTTTCAGTTTGGATTATTGCGGAAAATAATGTGACCAACACAGTTTTATGAGTCTTACACCTCTTGTTCATTGAAACCTTCACAAATGTAATACCTTTAAATGAAGCTAAACACATCGGCACGAAGAAAAAAGCTACACGCGAGGCTATAAAAAAAAACACACAAAACTTCAACGTCACCATCACTATGCTTCTGACGACTTTTAGACTTTTTATACAATAGGATTTTTCAGTTTGGATTATTGCGGAAAATAATGTGACCAACACAGTTTTATGATTCTTACACATCTTGTTCATAATGATAACCTTCACAAATGTAAATAACTTTATGAAGCCTAAACACAATCGGCAGAAGAAAAAAGCTACACATAGGCTATAACGTCAACGTCACCATCACTATGCTTCTGACGACTTTTAGACTTTTTATAAAACAATTTTTTCCCCTCAAGCTAAAGTTGAGTTAGAATAGTGCGCAAGAGTGCGATTATAAAACATAATGAGGCTGTAAACGTGGACTAGTTATTATTATTATTATTCCTAATAATGTTTAATGTCCCTGCCAACCTCGAGTGCCATTTAGCCACTTGTTAGCAGCAACCACTTTTTAAAATACAAATAGGAGCTTTAAAAATTACAAGGGGTTATTACATTAATGTTCTATGTTGTAGAATAACATGAATATAAAACCTGAATATCTTGAATTTAAACATGAATATATTTTGAGCTTGTGTTAAACACAGATCTTATTTCAGGCATTTATCCCAAAACCCATTGAATTCTGGACAATTGAACCAGAAGTGCTAACCTAGTTTTGCATTTTGGCCAAAAAAAAAAAGTCATCCCTGCAGCACTCCATAACAATGACTTCCGATACAGGGTGGCGTCTATTCCATTTGAAGTGAAAATCCTGAAAATGAGGAAGGAAACATGTGTGTGTTTGTGACATTTAGCATATTTACACAAGTCGATTATCTTAAACTCACAGTATTGACTTATCCCAAAGTTCATTCTTTATCTACGGGGTGTTTTTGTGGTCTTGAAAAAGCATTTGCATTTAATGATTCATCAGGCACTTTTATGTGAAATGAGGAATAGTGCCACAATAGTCTCTTGTAGTCTCCCGTACACTGGTGTTGTGTTCCCGCCAGGCCGCGCTAGGACTGCTGCACTGCTGCTGGCAGTGTGTGTGTTGTACAACCAACAGAGTCACGCTTCTGTTGCTGATTCTTCTGTTTGTAAAATCATTATTGTCTTTTCTCCCACAGACAGAACCACATTCTGGGCTATTGTTTTAACCGGCGTGGCGGTGGCAGTGGCGTTAATCACCTCTTATTTGATTTTCAAGTTTGGGTTTTCCAAGAATTCTGTCATTTGATGGACAAGAGATGACCTCAAAGTGGGACATTCTCCTCAGGGAGATCATAAAAACTTGATTATTGTGGGTTATTTTTTAAAGGAATAGTTCACCCTAGGGCCATCCAAGATGTAGATGAGTTTGTTTCTTCATCAGAACAGATTTGAAGAAATTTAGCATTACGTTACTTGTTCACCAATGGATCCTCTGCAGTGAATGGGTGCCGTCAGAA
Organism: Sinocyclocheilus anophthalmus; assembly: GCA_018155175.1. NCBI lineage: Eukaryota > Metazoa > Chordata > Actinopteri > Cypriniformes > Cyprinidae > Sinocyclocheilus > Sinocyclocheilus anophthalmus. The sequence goes on from JADLZN010001698.1 coordinate 154,287, forward strand.
TGAGAGTCCAAACAGCTGATAAAAGCATCACAATAATCCACTAGTCCATCTATTAATGTCTTTTTGCATCTTTAAGGCTTTGAATTCTAAACCATCTCTTCTGGCCAAAATATGAGTCCATAATCTAACAACACTTCCTCCAGTGAAAAAGTCTGCATGTCCGCTGTTGTCCTCTCACATCAAAATACACCAACATATTTTGTTCAGAACCATTTTGGACTGATTTCACTTGCAAAGTGAATTTTTATTATCAGGTGAACTATGCCTTTAATGAATTGACGTGATTTTGCATGGCTTGGGGTGTTGCAGTACTGGGAACTGTTACAGCACTTTTTTTTTAAATCACCATATTCAACTTCAAATTTGATTTATTTTTATGTGTGTTTACTAATTATTCTGGTCCTGATGGGACAAAATCATGTCTCATAATTGTCATTAAATATAACCACTTTTTTGTGGAAATCCCATTACTGTACAACACTACATTATTTTTCCTTTAAAAATAGTTTCAATTTTGAAAAGCTATTCATTTAAGATCATCAATAATACATTTGTTGTATTTTCATTGGTGACTATGTTAATTAGGTACTGAGTATGTACTATAATATTTTTTACAGAAATTAATGTCATATTACATGCTACACATGTAAAAACAACAAAAACAACATTAATGATTAATGGTCTTTTTTTCTTTATGTAAAGCTTCATTTACATGTTCACCTATTAACTGCTTTATATATCCCCCATAGTTTTATACCTAAAGTGAATTTATTTGTTATACACCCTCACATTATTTTAATACTGAGGTTGGGACATTTTTGATCAATAGGCTTTTTACTTTTAAATGTACAGCATGCTTTCTTTCTATGCATTTTTGTAAAATATAAGGATTGATTTTTGTATTTTTTTATTTTGTGGTGCATAAGCGATCAAGAGCATGCTATGAACGCTTCAAATATGCTGTTTGTTTCATCTAACCCTAACTGTAACCTTAACTAGCTAAAAGGTGCTAGCCAAATTAACCTAGTAACTGCAGGCTAATGCATTAACATTAACAAGAATCCAATTGTCGAGAGTGAAGAAGATAAAACAAGATTGCTGAACTGAATAAAATGAATATTGATGTCAGTAGCCAACAACTTTCATCACAAAGACTGCAGAATCTCCATAATGCTGATGAAATAAAAGAAATATTTGTTACCTCAAATAATAGTAGGTACTAATCAAGGGTGTTATACATCCTTCATTGTGATCTTCATATACGTATATTGGTATGCAAGGGTATAAAAAGTTCCTTTTCAATACTGAAAGTTGTGTTCATTTCCTTTTCTCTTTTCCTCTTCAGCTAATGGCATGGTGAGGTCAGTGGAAAAACAATGATCACATGCTTATTTTTCACCCAATAATTGCTCATAGCTATGATACTTTGTATGGTACATATAAAACTGAAGTTGTTGATTGAAACTTCACAGTGTTGGTGACACTTCACAATATGGGTTTGAACACTACAAACAAGTGGACGCCAAAGCCATAACATGACAATGTTAAAAAGTACGGGACTTACTGTAAAGTGTAATCGACATTTTTCGTACTCTGACTACTTTATCAGGTCTGAATGTCTTTGAATAATGTGTATGGTAGCATTGCTTTTTCATGTTTGTTTTTGTGCTTTTGTGTTATTTTATTAATACAGAATTTGTTCAAAAACCATTGCCTCAAATATCCTTTTTTCTTTCTTTGTCAGAAAAATGAGTATCTGCATGACTAGCAATGACAACTAGGATTAAAAAACATCTTCATCGAAATTCTTTGTCCAGATGAGGCTTTGCTAACTTAGTCATTTGTTAGTCATTTTGTACAATGCAAGCACAAGTTGCTTAATTTCTACATAAATGAGATCATTTGAATTGCTCAAATGGTATCTGGCTCTACGTTGTTTAGTACATGTAGAGCTGCCCCTCAGAAAAACACACTGAAACTATGACTTGTTTGTCAAATGAGCTGTCTTTTGTGTAGGCCTGTGTTTTACACAGTGACCTGAACGGGTTTAACTGCCAAAATATGTGCAAGTATAGAGTGTTGCTATAGCAACCGCTCTACAGGGACGAGTTTAGAGCAACGAGCAGGACTGAAACCTCAGCCTGAGACAAATAAACACATCTCATGCAAAAGTAAACATGGCATTTAACAGTATTAAGAGTGAGGTGGTTGAATTAACGTGCACAATTTCTGGAAATAGGAAAGTCTAAGACAAACAAAAATACAATACACAGGAAATAAATGTGACTCAGCAAAAAGCCCCATGAGTCATAGCATTTAGCATCCACTATCTCAAGACTGCACATGTTCACGTTAATGGACTAAGTTAGAATACAAATGAATATTTCTGAGGTATGCACTGTACGCAGGAAGACCCGCTAGCTAAACTGTCTAATGATGATGCAATGATTAACTAGGGATAAATGTGACCTGCGAACAAGCGGAATCATGGCAGAAACTTGAAACCACGAACAAGACACTTTCGAAATGAGGCCAGACTTTGTCCTTCCCACTCAGGGTAGAGTATTTATATTGAGTACATAAAAATCAGTGTTGGGCTAGTTACCCAAAGAATGTAATATATTACTCATTACTAGTTACTCCTTTCAAAAAAAGATTCCCAAAAAGATTTTTAATTTTAGTAATAGAATGTACCACATGCTGATCAGAGAGATGTGGGTGGGATGTAATGTCAGAGTAAAGTAAAGCCACAACTTAGTGCTCAGATCATCTTTTTTCCTGACAAAATCAATATAATGCAATATTTCTATCTGCTGAATGTAAGCTTTTCCGTATTCCAAGTTGCCTGCTGCACTGGGGACATCACATGCATGTGCGAGTCATGAAAATTATGAAAATAAATCTAAGAATTATTTGATTGTTTACATTTTAAATCAGCGGGGTTGAGGCATCAAAAGTAACTAAGTAACTAAACTGTTTTATGGATGGTAACTGTAATATTATTATTACTGAAATCTTATTAGTAATTAATTACACTAGTTACTGCAAAAAGTAGCCTAATACTATCACTGTATCTAAGTTAGTAACTAGTTAGCCTACTGCCCAACACTGATAGAAATACACAAGGACTGCTACTGACGTTTTATATCTGAAGTGGAATATTACGCTGATACTAGAAGCAATCTTGTTTATAGATTGTTGAGGCAAATAAAACGATTGTAGTGGTCCAAGATAAGATAAAATGAGTAACAGAAGGATCACATAGGCTACAACAAAATACATGAAATCAAAGTTAAAGTTTTGTGGTTTTTAATCCCTGTGTGTTAACTTGGAGGTCACCAATATATGCTAGTGAACTCCTAAATGTTGAGGCCGTTGATTTTTTTGCAGACTAGCAATGAGCAAATTATGTCCATTGCTGTGGCATCCTATTGTATTTTTTATTTATTTTTTAAATGTCCTGCCCATAATTCTATCTATATTAAAAGTTTAATATACCAAAGAACAAGATGCAACAGCCTATACCTCATTACTCCTCAAGTATTGTCTCCAAAGTTTGCTAACTTAACGGGTCTTAAAAGGGAGTTTCGTGTGACATTCAAAAATAAATCACTGAAAACGCAAAACCAAACACTTTGCGACCTCCACTGGTCACGAATGGAAATTCATTGGTAAAATATTACAGATGAATATTGATCCACAGTAGAATAGCATAAACAAATATAGCTTTATTATATGATGATATATTTGTTATGATTTATATTGTGGGGTGGGGGGAGATACACAGTGTATAGTTATTGTGTACCTGACTCATGTGTCCTATCTTTTGTGCTCATAACCTATTCATTTGTCTTGTTAACGCTCTCCTGAATTTGATCTCAGTCAGAAGAAATAGATTTCATAAGCCCCAATCAAGCATTTTCAAAAGAATATACTTGTTTTCAAAGTTTTTATATATGCGTTCATTATTTGGTTGTTTTGTTTAAAATCGTGTTTTATGTTTCTGCTTCGTGGATGACCTTGACTCACATTTTGATCACACATCAGTCACACAGCTGCCAGTCGAACATTTCCTGTTTTCTATCTAGTGCCCTATAATTATGGCAAGAGAGCACTGGCCTAAAAATAAAAAAATAAAAAACTGCAATACTGCATTGTTTTCTCTCAGACAAGTTTGAAAACATTCAAGAATTAAAAGCTGAGCTTCTGCTTGATATATTTTGATTTCATACAAAATTTGAAAATAGTATTTTCAATAGTGCTGTGCATTTTTCATAGCAATAAACTTTAACTTCTTAGTTAGTTCAACTTAGTCAAGTGTCTTCTTTAAAAAAAAAAAAAGGCCAGACTTAAGCTCCAAAACATTCAAGGTTTATAACAGCTGAAGTTGAAAATTTCTTTTTTTTAGGTGTTTAAAAAGTGGTAATAAATTGATTATAACTACTGCATAAATATTTAGTACCATATTAATATGAAATAAAAACACATTGAACTAAAACATAGTACATTAATTTCAATATTTTTTCCTCTCAATAAAAGTGACCGCAGAGGAAGAGACAGTAGTAATCTTCTATTGTTTTTTTTATGCCAATAACTGAATGAACACAGGAACAGACTGAGAGTGAAACAGAGATATAGTAATGAAAGTGCGGTGCTGAGGTTCGTGGTTTGGCATATCAATACCCTTGCTCTGCCTCTGTATAATGCTCGACCAGCCTGCAGCAGTCCTCCACTCATGCCTCTGTGTGTGTATATACACACACAAACAGCCAAGTGACAGAAATAGCAGACAGTCTTCACCCTGCTGAGATGAAGCAGCTGGTCTCACTTAAGATGCTTCACCCATCATCTCAGTTGTGTTCATGTGAGCCAGGCAAATACAGTGCCTTTCAATGAAACGGACATCTTCGCTGCATATATATATATATATATATATGCGCATGTATGAGTGTATGCAAGTATGTGTATATATAATTGATATTAACTATATTGTTGTATACTAACCAACTTTAAATATATCATACACCATCATTTATCATAGACAAAAACTCATAGTACTCATAGTATTATGTAATTATACATGTATATTGTAATAAATATATGTATATTTTAAACTCAAATATATAAAAATGAGAGCTCAACATCAATGTAATTATGTTCAATGTATGGAACTTGATCAGTGGGTCCATGTAATAATTTACCATGGTATAACAGGTGTACATGCATTGACCCCAATTACACTGCAAGGAAAACAGACCAGCAAAACAAAATCATGTAAATATTTTACTACACAAACAGGAACTACTCCACCAAGCGTTGTGCAATATATATACAATATTTATTTGAAAACACAACAAATAGGAAATAATAACCATCACATAGTCCACAAATATTGTGGAGGCAGTGTGAACCGTTACAGGGAGATGTTAGGTGAAAAGAAATCGGAGGAATATATTCTTGCTTAATATATTTAAATAGGGATTTGAGATAAAAACAAATGTCCTCAAAGTGCTGAGCAGAACCAGAGTCCAATGTTCTGGGTATAAAACAGTTCTTATACCATTATTTTAATATAAAATGCCAATATAGTTAATTAAAGTCATAAAGAAGTAAAAAAAAGACCAGTCCAAAAGATCATGCGTTTTCTGCAGTAAACCTGTTGATTAAAGAAAAAAAATCATTCCGTCATCATTTACTCACCCTCATGTCGTTCCAAACCTGTGGAACATTAAGGAAGATATTTTGAAGATGTATTTTGTCCATAAAATAAAAGTTAAAAGGTTCAAAAATGACACGACGGTGAGTAACTATTAGATCCACTGCAGGTGTTTAGTACACAGTCCAAAATAGAGTATTCACTATTAGTTGAGAACTGACAATATTCAGTAACGCATTCATTTGTCTGAGGTTTTCTGTGAATATGCTACATAATTACTCATTCTGTCCATCTTTTTTTGGTTATCGCCAAAAGAAAAGCAATTTAAAAGAGTCCCAGATCTCCTGTGACCTCAGAGAAGAGGCCACACTCTGTTCCACCACCGTTCACTGCAACCCAGCGCTCTCGCCGCACTGTTTTACCTCCACAACTGCCGAAGTCTTCAAGAGGAAGATCCATCCTCCTCTTCCTGTAAGGTGTGATGGCTAATTAAAGCAGTCTCTATCTCTCGGCCTCCATGACGATACTAGAATGCTCAGCGGAGGTTTGCTGAGTCACAGCCGCCGGCCAGCCTGGTGAGGGTGCTTGGGGCATGAGCGGACCTGGAGTCCATCGACCCTGGTGACCAGGGGTTGCCGGAGGGCTCATGGCCCAGTTGGTGTGAGGAGCTGGTGACGTGGCCATAGAAGCGATGGGACTGCTGTTGCCGAAGCTCTCGGAGGCTTTAAGACGAGAGAACATGGCTAGGGCATCTGGGAAGTTGGGGGGTGTCGCTGGTGTGTTGGCTGGAGTGCACATCTGGAAACAAAGAGAGAACCAGTTTAAATCCGGCAGGGGTTTGACCCACAACCGTCAGTTTCAACAAAGCAGATTTTTTACAACCATGTACTGGAGAATTTGTAGAATTCCAGTCACTTTCTGAAACAAGGAATTGAGGAAGTTCTTGAAATGTGTTCGTGACTGAGGATGTAGACCTCTGGACAAACAGGACATGATACAATAATGATTGGCCACCTCTCCTGAATAAACGCCAGACCTGATGCACTGACACAAATGTTACTATAGCAACGTTTAGTCTTTCAGAGGCCAGCTTTAGGAAGATAATCAGTGAAAAACAATACCTATGACATCTTTTGTGACATGTTGTGCTCCGTTGTTAAAAACATTAGAAAGAATTTAAAGAATCTAGACTTCAAAGACTTTTTTTATATACGGTTTATATACAGTATATATATTTTATATACGGTTGGTCAATCGCAACACTGTATTCAAATATTGTTTTGTAATGAATGCTAAACTGTATACATTATTACTTTTATTCAGCAAGGATTGTTAAATTGATCAAAAAAGTGACAGTAAAAAGATTTATGTTACAAAGGATTTCTACTCGAAAACACTGTTCTTCTGAACTTTTTTGTTCATCAAAGAGTCCTGAACAAATATGTCTTGGCTTCCTCAATTATTAAGCAGCACAACTGTTTTAACACTGATAATAGTAAAAATGTTTCTTGAGCATCAAATCAGCATATTAGAATGATTTCTGAAGGGGATCATGTGACACTGAAGACTGGAGTAATGATGCTGAAAATTCAGCTCTGATCACAGGAATAAATAAAACTTTAAAATAGTATACTGACACAGCCATTTTGAATTGTTATGACTGTTTTTACTGTATTGTGCTTAAATACTGCATGGGTGAACATAAGAGACTTTCAAATACATTTAAAATGGAAAACAAATCAGTACTTGATCAGTACTATAACTGATTCTCTCGGGCAACCGATTTCCTGAATACCTGGGATAGTTTCCCATATCATGCCACAATAAAACAAAAATGATAAAACCATTTAAGTGCACATTAATATTTCAAGTCAAGAACGTTTATTTAGTAAATAGTTATGTAAAAAGTCGATTGTTAAATCCACTTTAAGCAGTTATTTCACTCAGCAGCTCTGAGGGCTTTCATAAATACTCACTAGGGTTTGGTTTAGTTTCTGTAGATGGCAAAACTATGCCAGTACACAGGCAAACATCAGATTTGTCCATTGACAGTAATTTAAAACTAGCCATGTCTGATAAATATATTTCGTAAATGATGTGTAAATCACAAGTATATCATTATATTCTAGCAGTGGATCAAGGATCAGCTGGTTTATATCAGCAATCAAGTTCCACCAACTGCACCGAAAACCCCTCACACATCCTGGGACATCCTTATATGACAATAATAATGAGACCTTGAAAGTGAAAGCTGCATGTGTAAAGGCTATCTTTTTTTTAAAAGTTATTTTTATGCCTTTTTTAATGAGATACGACAGTAGAGAGATGACAGGAAAGCACTGGGAGGAGAGAGGGGAGCGGGATCGGCAAAAGACCTTGAGACGGGACTCGAACTCGGGTCGCCGTGTGTGTCGACGCACTAACCACCAGGCTATTGGCGCCAACATAAAGGCTATTCTTGAGAAGAGCTCAAACAATACCCTGTCATTCGAAAGTGTAACTGTGCTTTCCAGTCACAAGTCACACACAGATCATTCTTGCAGTATAAGGCTACGTTTACACGACAAAGTTTTTTCCCCTTGCGTTTTTAAAAAGTTTCAAGTGTACACGACAACGTTTTCAAAACGATTCGCGTTTACACATATCCGAAAAACACATATCCAAAACCGCTGTATTACGTATGCCAGGCCAGTAGTTGTCACCTTGTTAGTAAACAGTACCTGTGGGAAGTGACGATTATATGTTGTATATGATGCATCTCCACTGTTGGTTGTAATATTGGTGAAGTAAATCCACACTTTGCTGAAGAAGCGTTAGCAAACTCTTGAGTTTTGGGTGTTTACACGGAAACGATAACGGTGGCGTTTTCAAACACTTGCACTTTGAAGCCCGTTTTCAAAAATATGCGTTTTCAGTCCCCAAAACGCCGTTGTCATGTCAATGAACAGGCAAAACGCATAAAAAAAGTTTCCCATTTTTGGCTGAAAACGTGTAAATGGCCCCTAAATCACCCGTCTTCTCACACTCTCAGGGGCCCAAACATTTTAAGGAAATATAAACACGCCCACGTCCACCAACCTTTCACCTCATTTTTTATAATCAGAATCTGATTTTTGTTTTTTTCGTTTGTCATGTTTTTTGCTTAGATGTACTGTAAGACACTGGCAATATATGAATGAAATGTATTATTACACTTGTTGTTAGTAATTATAAACGCAGTCAGTCGCGTGACGCTCGAGGCGTCACCACAGCAGCGCCCATAAGGGTGCGACCCGCTCCCTGAAGAATAAAGCAGCCTTTTCTAAAATACTGATATGAGTCCAAGTCGTGTGGGTGTACACTGTGCCTCATTTAAATATTGCATCATTTTAGCGATGCTCATTTTATGAAGTAAACCTTCTTAATTAGCAAAAACGAGTATGAGCGTTGTAAGTGAGAAGCAAATGAGGTGCTTTCCAAGGGTTAACTCCATTTGATCCGCTTTGCATGTGGCCGGTAGTATCACTACTTCTAGGTAATTCCAAACAAATTCCTTTGATTTCAAATATCTGCTAGAAAATGTCAAATGTGGGGGTATTTAAGCCAGTGAGGTTTTGAGCATGCTACACTGCGTTCCTATCGTAGCGATCTAATTGATTTAGTACCGGTGTAAACAGCGCCGTGTCAAGCGCGTGCTCTCTCTGTTTCCTGGAATCGCCCTCCCCCACAACTTTGGACACGTTTGCAAAAGCGCAAGTCCCATGAGTCCAGATTATTTTATCATCTTAAATATTAACATATTTAATTAACTACCTACGGGAGATATGTGCTTAAACGACAACGTTGCGAATTTTAAATGACATAAATGTAGCCTTCGCTAGAAACATGTCAGCCTGTGTTTATTTTTGTCTGACTCGTGGTTTCAACATGGCGGAAGTCATAATAACAGATATGAAAAACTATCAATAAACGACAAAAAAATATATATATACTCACCATTTGATGGCTGTAAGGAATATTAGCCTCTTGGAAAAATGTACTGAGAGCAGTCTGCAACACCATAATAAAAGAGTTATAAGTACATTAATTCATAAATACTCGAGGACGTAAGCAAATGTGTATTGGAGGGCTTTGAACATAACATTAAACATACCTTTATAGACTTTTCATTTCACTGAAGCCAATATTTTTAATTCCGTTTAAAATAATTTATTATGTATTTCAATGTCTTATGTTTAGATTGACTGTTGTCTGGTGCTTGTCTCGCATGATTATAAATTATGTCTATATATAAATAAACTAAAAGTTAATCATAGTGATTTGTGCAATTTTTTTGCTGTGCCACAAGACGTTCAGTTTGATGTGCCAGGCTAACAAACAAACATACCTCAAACTGCCAGTGTGAAGCTTGTAGAAGCTGCTTTGCTTGATCTGCCGCACATCCGGCTGTAAGAACAAACTGATTTATCATAACTTGATGCCTTAGCTCGTCCATATTTAGTGATTTCTGTGATCTTTCTGATATTTAGTGATCTGAGTGATTTCGTCAGTTTCAAAGTTTTAGCTTGCAGTTTTTCAAAAACGCCGCACTCAAACATCAACTTGTCGACTGGAAACAAAAAAAATGTTGTGAGTTCAGTTGAGCCGTCCTACTTAGCGCCCACTGATGGACAACTGCAGTGAGCGTCAGAGAGGGACTCTGGGATTTGTAGTCAAGGGTGCAGAAATGAGAGCCTGTTTAATCCAACAAGACAGACATATGGTTTCCCTGCATATGCCAATTATGTTAAAGGGCTAGTTCACCCAAAAATGAAAATTCTGTCATTAATTACTCACCCTCATGTCGTTCCAAACCCGTAAAAACTTCTTTCATCTTCGGAACACAAATTAAGATATTTTTGATGGAATCTGAGAGCTGTCTGACTCTCCCATAGACAGCAATGCAACTGAAATGTTCCCAAGTCCAGAGACGTAGCAAGGACATCAGTAAAATAATCCATGTGACATCAGTGGTTCAACCATAATTTTACGAAGCTACGAGAATCATTTTTGTACGCAAAGAAAACAAAAATAACAACTTTATTCAACAATTCGTCTCCTCCGCATCAACCTAACGCCATTTTGGAGAGTATCCACTGAACGTAAAATGTTTAGTATTGTTCGTGTCAGCTGCGTACATGGGCCTACGCCTGTTTGTTAAGATCAAATCACAACAAAGTGGGAAAACGTATCCGCGTGGTGCGGCTGACAGAACAGCATACACTGTTTGCGTTCAGCTGATACTCTCCAAAATGGCACCAGGGTGATGCGGAGGAGACTAATTGTTGAATAAAGTCGTTATTTTTTTCTTTTGCGCACAAAAAAAAGTATTCTCGTAGCTTAATAACATTACGGTTGAACCACTGATGTCAAATGGATTATTTTACAGATCTCCTTGCTACGTTTCTGGACTTGGGGACATTTTAGTTGTGTTGCTGTCTATGCAGGGTAAGAAAGCTTTTGGGTTTCATCAAAAATATCTTAATTTGTGTTCGAAGATGAACAAATGTCTTACGGGTTTCAAACAACACGAGTGTGAGTAATTAATGACATAATTAACATTTTTGGGTGAACTAACCCTTTAAATTTTTACAAAACATACTTTCCAGTCCCAAGGCCTCCCCACGACATGGGATTTTCTTGTTTTCCTCCTCTGTTCGACCTTCTTCACCAATCAATCAAGAAATAAGTAAATAAATTGAATTGTGTCCTCGATCAAAGAAACAGTTTGTGCATGTCAGTGTCTTGTGTTGTGTGTTGTCCTATACCTGTTCTAAGGCAGTGTTCTGGCCTAAATACCTAATTGTCTATATATCAAAATGCATTGAAAAAATGTGGTGTCTAATAGTAAACAATTACATGGAAGAGTTATATTTCGAAGAAAGAAAGAAAGCTCATAGTTTGTGCTGTGAATGAGCCTTAAAATGCTAAATAATGTCTAATTTGTAATTACAGTATATTCACAATTTGAGAAAATGAAATGATTTTTGGTGAATAGTATATTACAACCAATTAGGGTCAGACATAATAATAATCATAATAATAATAATAATATAGGTCCGTTAGAGAGATCTTGGTCATTAAACAAGTTCCATTATTGTGTAGCTATTTTTTATTTAGTTTAATCTGTATTTCGTTATTTTCAAAATTTGATGTGAGGGTGGGTGGGGAGGGAGTAATAGGTGTTTATTACATTTTCTTGTGTTGTTTAACATATATGATATTTAAAATAAAAAAAAAGCCTGAATTACAATAATAAAATAATATGTATGATGGAACCTACAGCATAAAAAAGGTTGTCCCCGTTTTTTATTCATAGATAATAAACAAATGTGCTTCATTAATTTGCCATCGAACAAGGGAAAAAAATGGTCCCTCCTTTCTAAAATATGGTCATTTTTACTATAACTGTAAGAAATGCATCAATGCGGCCATGAGGCTTTTTATGTATTTTACATACAGTTCGGTTAATTTAAATTTAGTCATGTAGCAGGCAACTTTTTATTACTAATATATTAAATATATTACTGCCATGTCTCAGTGAGATGGACAAATGAAGCGTGTGTTCTTTGACTAGAGGAAAACAGACCTCTCAGGGTCGGATCAGCCAGAACTGTGTAGAGAGAGAGTTGTGACAACTCCGTTCAATGGACCAGTTTTTTTACAGCAATGGCGGATTGTGGAGCCGCTCAATAGTTCCCGGAAGTTAGCGTTCATACTATCAGCGCTGTAGAGATGCAGCAGAAGAGACCTCTGTGATGAACTTTTAAAAGGTAAGACATTTATAGACCAAAATAGTATATTATCAGCACAGCTAATCAAATTACCCTGTACATTAAAACAGATGATTATTAGATTATTCCTCACTAAATTAGTAGATTTATGGGATATTCTCTTCATGCAGTTTCATCCATCGTTGTGTAATTTAAAAGTGATTTTGCTGGTGGGGAGTTATTAAATAGACTTAGATATATTGCAAAGGATGCAGATGAACCAAAGTGAGAATGAAAAGTTTAATGTAGGTGAGCAGTTTTCATTTCAGAATCATGCTATGCTAAATTACCAAATATGTACTGTATACCACTACTGTATTATAGAAGTAATCACAGTAAACCAGTACATTATTACTGTATTTTATACTTAAACATCTTAGCTACAGTAAAAGCACTGTGTGGTGGAGGAGCAGTCATGCCACAGGACTGATATATGATGGAGCATCACTTAACCATTTCTCCTGTTTTCTCCTTCGCTATCTTGCTTTCAGAACAAGAACCACCTGAAGACTCCCTAAAGAGACATCACCCTCACAATGAGTCTCTTCACTGGTTTGGCCAGTCTTCCATCTCTTTGTGAAAAAGTGAAAAGTGCCTGCAGTTCCCCTAGTATGATTCCATCACATTTTGTTGGTGTAATCTGTAGATTGCTCCTGCTGACTATATCCAGTCTCTTACGAAGACTTCAGATGACCCAAAACCTGTGAAGAGATGACCCAGCCCTTGAGAGGACTTCAGATTAAGCTGACTCTGAATAATCATACAAAACTGCTACATTTTCCTTGGATTGTAATCAACATGATCACGTCATGTAACCATTGCTTTAATTTGTTAGTTGTTTCTGTATATATTTAACTGTTTCTGAATATATGATTTTACTTAACGGCATGATTTGTATAGCCTAATTTCGTAGACATTTAGACCATTACTTTGGCACAGTTACACATGTTAACAGAACTCTTAATTGTAATGTAGAAACATTAATTTTCTATAAAGCTGCTTTGATACAATGTGTATAATAAAAAGTGCTATACAAATAAATGTGAATTGAACAAAAAACTTGATGGCATTTTTTTTTTCTCCTCTTCCAGATCAGTATGGAAACTACAGCACACCCTTTTGTGAGTGACTGGAGCATCCATTTTTTGGCAACAGAAACTAAGTGGGGACGGTCAAGGGCAAACATGCTTCTAGTTCTTATAAATGTTCAAAATCGATTGCTGTAAAAGAGTGATAACAAAAGTCAACTACATCACATATTATGATTAGAATGTGTAAAAATGTTTTACGTGTTGTAAATGGAATATAATACAAAAGATTTTTAATATATTAATACACTGAGGGGTGACAAGAAGCAAAAACATTGAACAAAGATCAGTTTTCACTTAAGCAAATCTTCATTTATTGGGTCTCTCAAACTAAATGTATTCTTGCCACCATGAAATTCCTGGAAATATTTGAGGTCTACGTGAATCACGTGACGATCGAGCGTTTTGGACTTCTCTCTCTTTCCATGGCTCTGGGTCGGCTCAGCCAATCGCAGAAGCTTGTGCTCTTTTGATTGGACGAGCATACGCTTTTCGTGACGAGCTCAGCCAATCACGTGGCGATATGCTACAACCGTCTCGGGGTCGCCTCGCAACAACGATTTCCGTTTGTTGTGTTTTCACGAAGAAATCGGCTGTTGTACTTTAGAGGAAACACCAAGGGCAGAATTATCTGCAGGTCTTTTATAATTCACTTTTGTGTGTTTAAGTGCCTGTTCGCCTCTTGTTGTTTTAGTGGGTACCAGTTCGTGACAGGCGAACAAACTAGCTAACGTTAGGTGCTGGCTTGCTAGTCAGTTAGCCAGTGTGTCAAGCCTGATCCAGCTGACTGAACTGAACATCCCATAATACGACTGTACGAGACACATCTGATCCGACTCAGAAGAAAAGAAATGCCGATCAAACACATGTCATGTTGATTTGAACAGTTTGTCGGTTCGGAGCCGTTGCTGTTATTGTTACGCGGCTAAGGTTAGCTGGTTAGCTGGTTAGCTGACTTAACCAGCCGTGTTGCTGTTGTCGTGCACATTTAATAACCGGTAGTTTGTTCTGATCGGATTGTGGTGGAGAAATGGGTTCAATTCTTAGTCGAAGAATCGCTGGTGTTGAGGACATCGACATCCAGGCCAATTCTGCATACAGATATCCTCCAAAATCAGGTAAGACTGACTGTTGTGATACAAGGCGACGTTCATGTGCTCTTGTCTTGTAAGCACTCAGTTAAGCTCCCATTAATCTAATAATGATGTAATTCAAAATCCATATGAAAAAGGATCAGCTATGTACAAATTTCAATACCAGTGTAAACGACGACAAAGGATGCCTTGACGGAGGGTGTTATTGTTTACACGTTTTGTTAGAGGTGTCAGATTATATAATTACGGTTTTCCTTCCCCAAGGAAACTATTTTGCCAGCCATTTTTTCATGGGAGGAGAGAAGTTTGACACTCCTCATCCAGAGGGTTACCTTTTTGGAGAAAACATGGATCTCAACTTTCTTGGTAACCGCCCAGTGCAGGTACATCTGAATTGGGAAGGTTTTGTGGTGTTTCCACTGTCCTTGTCTCTTTTTGATGAATTCAAAAAGATAAACTTGTGTTGGCTTTAGATAAAAGCGTCTGATAAATATTAATGGTTTCCTTTATTTCATATTTTGTTTTTGCCTTACCTGCCTCAGTTTCCCTATGTTACTCCAGCACCCCAAGAGCCAGTCAAGACATTGAGAAGTCTTGTCAATATCAGAAAAGACTCATTACGATTGGTCAGGTACTGATTCAGGATTGCTATATGAAATATAATCATTCATATCTTGAGAACAAATGATCTCAGTTGAGTTGGTGCTGTGTGTAGTCACGTTTATTCTGTTATTGATGCATTTGCTTTTAAGTAATGTTGCATTTTCATTGTCAATTTGTATGATTCTAGGTATAAAGATGATGCTGATAGTCCTACTGATGAAGGCACAAAACCAAGGGCCTTGTATGGAGTGGAGTTCACCTTTGACTCTGATGCGCGAGTGGCCATCACTATCTACTGTCAGGCTTTTGAGGAGTTCTCCAATGGGATGGCAATGTAAGGACAGTTACACGTTTAATGTTGCTATCAAATTAAAGTAGCGACAGTTTTTTTTTTTTCCATACTGTGATGCATGTTTGAGTGTAACTAATTATACAAAGAAAAAATGTTGGTGTGTTTTGATTTGTGATTGATCGGATTTTAAGGTGTGGCCATTGCAGATTAATGTAAGCTTGCAAGGCTGGGTTTAAGTGCATTAAATAATTGGAAAATTCCTTTTTACCATAAGGTTTAGTTATGACATTTTAAACATGATTAAATATTACAAGGTCAAAAATAAAAAAGCGAACAAAAAAGTGAACACATACTTGGATGAGTTGTTTACAATATGATCTGTAACAAGCATTTAGAAAATAGACTTTATTCTAATGCAAAAAAATCCCCATTATCCATGTTAAATCAGTATTGTTGTTTTCAAAAGAACAGTTGCCATTAGTGCGCCTTTGCCAACTTCCACTCACCAGTGGGTAAAGTAATTATGTATTATACAAGGTATATTGTGTATCTTGTAAGTACTTGTTTTTTTTCTTTTTGGTTAGGAATGGGGGGGATAGATAAACCATCAACCTTTTAAAAGATGGGATGTCAGGGTCTGTCAGCATGTCATTTTAGTGTTAAGAATCCCAGTTTGTAAAGGAAGATTACACTAACCCTTTGAGTACTCGTGTTTGTGCAATTGTTATTGTTTGCTTCTTAAAAGTCATTTGGAAAGCGGCTTGTGCAAAAAGCTTATAATTGCCAAAAGGAGAATATCATGTAAATATGGGCAAAATCTGTAAATGTAATTAGAATCTGAAGGTACCTGAATGGCATTATCTCTGAACAAGTTTTTTTTTTATGATATGGGGTGCATAACACGTAATTTCTGTCTTTAAGATACAACCCAAAAACCCATGCCTTGGGTCTCAGACACCAGTATATTACAAACGGGGGTTAGCCAGCAGTGTACCCTTCCATCTCAAGAGGGATTTCTTGATGGAAAGGACGAAGATGTAAGTATCTTCAGTCTAGCTCAGTGCTGTCACTCTCCTCTGATGGTCAAGTCCATACTGGCTTCTAAGATATTGATTTGACCTCTCTGCATTATTATTTTGCACATAATGAATGGCAAGATCAAGCAAATCCAATAAAATGAAAATGACTTTACGTTGGAAA
This sequence comes from Sinocyclocheilus anophthalmus, assembly GCA_018155175.1. Classification (NCBI taxonomy): domain Eukaryota; kingdom Metazoa; phylum Chordata; class Actinopteri; order Cypriniformes; family Cyprinidae; genus Sinocyclocheilus; species Sinocyclocheilus anophthalmus. The sequence continues at coordinate 171,011 of JADLZN010001698.1, forward strand.
ATGTAAATTATTTGACCTCAGTTATGCATTTCTCTTCTTTTTGTAGCTCAACTTTGATTTAGACAGAGGTGTTTTTCCTATGGTGATTCAGGCCGTGGTTGATGAAGGAGATGGTATGTTGTCAGGACTTTATTATAGTAGAATAGAATATAAAAGATTAAATGATTTGCTCTAACACTGTCACATCAGAAATGTCAATAAATCTCTTGACACACTACACTGGCTTTTTGCTGCTCGGAAGGGATGTGATTTATTGCGTGGCACTTTAACAATATTTCAAAAGAGAACCAATCAGTGTGTTTGTTTAGCGTTGTTATGAATCTGCATTTTAATTGTAATCATTTATTTCAGATTGTTTGGGACATGCCCATGTACTGCTGGCAGCATTTGAAAGAGTGAGTTGAATTTGATGTCATATGCACACTTTCTGAAAGGCTTATTTGTAGCAGTTGTGTATTTGTGTATCATGTTTTTTTTTTTTTACATTTACAGCATGTTGATGGCAGTTTCTCAGTCAAACCTTTGAAACAGAAACAAATAGTGAGTGTTGATTTCCATTTTGTCCTGTTTGTAGCATTACTCTACCAAGTAGAGATGGTAATGTGTTCATAATATTTTTTCCCCTAAATATCTGCTTGTACACCAAGGGGAACGTGTCAGTACTTGTTACAGGAGAATTTTGAATTGAGAACAAGAACAATAAGAGACAAGGTGAAAAGATGATTATTGAAGTTCATTACATTCTCTATATATATATATATATTAGTGCTGTCAAACGATTAATCGCGATTAATCGCATCCAAAATGAAAGTTTTTGTTTACATAATATATGCATGTGTACTGTGTATATTTATTATGTATATATAAATGCACATACATGCATGTATATATTTAAGAAAAATATGTTAAGTTTATACATTTAAAATATTTATATACAATATAAATTATATGAATATAAATATATACAAGTAAATATTTTCAAAAATAATGCTGTATGTGGTGATTTAGATATACATATACATAATAAATATAACAGGACACACATAGTTGTAAAACAACAAATTTAGTTTGGATGAGATTAATCGTTTGGCAGCACTAATCTATATAGGTCCCTGTAATAATGGAAAATCTCATTGTGATTTTTCTCCCCAGCCATCTGATGATGAGAACAGTGACAACAGCAACGAGTGTGTGGTGTGTCTTTCAGATATGCGGGACACTCTGATTTTGCCCTGTAGGCACTTGTGCCTGTGTAACTCCTGCGCTGATACTCTACGCTACCAGGCCAACAACTGCCCGATCTGCCGACTGCGTATGTAACTGCTGTTAAAGGGATAGACCACCTAAAAATTAACATTGTCAGTTACTTCTAGAAACACAAAACAAGATATTTTGAAGAATGCTGATAACAACGGTTTCAGTTCCCATTGACTTCCAACATATTTACAATGAAAGTCAATGGGAACCGAAACCACTGTATTCCACTGTATTTTTTGTCCATATAATGGAAGTCAGTGGGAACTGAAACTCTTTCATTACCCACATTATTCGAAATATCTTCTTTTCTGTTACACAGAAGGAAACATGACATGATTGGGGAGTAAAATAACTCATGGTTTTTATTTTTGGTTAAACTATCAGTTTAACAGTCAATCAACAATCATGTCAAGAAATTTTGAAATGTCTTTTTTTGTCTGTGTCCAGCGTTTCGAGCTCTTCTTCAGATTCGAGCTGTAAGAAAGAAGCCTGGAGCGCTTTCTCCTGTTTCCTTCAGCCCAGTGCTGGCTCAGAGCATGGATCATGATGAGCACTCAGTATGACACATATCCATCTGTGTTGTCTCTATACAAAACAACATTGGCATCACTCTCTGATTCTCATTGTTTTATCTCTTTCCTCAGAGCTCAGACTCTGTTCCCCCTGGGTTTGAGCCCATCTCGCTGCTGGAGGCTTTGAACGGTCTTGGTGCCGTGTCCCCCGGCCTTCCATCTGCACCTCTGTATGACGAGATCAACTTCTCTGGGAGCCTGAGTGGAGAGAGCAGGCAGCTCAGCTCACCTGACCACTCTGGAGACAGCGGCGGACAGAAGAGCAAAGTCAGCAAGTCACCGGACAGGTAAACCTGACCCACTGCATGTTTGTTTTTGGATACTGACCCAAACAAGCAGTTGGGCCTAACAACATTGTGTGGATATGTACACTACCATTCAAATGTTTTGGGTCAGTAAGATATTTTAATGTTTTTAAAAGAAGTCTCCTATGCTCACCAAGGCTATATTTATTTGGTCAAAAAAAAACATACTGAAAAATGCGTACATTTTAAAATTGTCATCTATTTGTAAAATGTTAATTATCCTGCAAAGCAAAGATGAATTTTCAGATCATTACTGCCGTTTTTCGTGTCACATGCTCCTCAGACAATCTGTGATTTGATAGTATGGGAAATTAGTCAGGCCCTTTCTTTCAGAACATGCAACACAACTCCTTGTTCAAGATCTTGTTCTGTCCAGGCTGGAATATTGCAGTGCTCTCTTGGCAGGTCTTCCAAGTGGCTTCTATCAAACCTCTACAATTAATCCAAAACGCAGCTGCAAGATTAATCTTTAATGAGCGGGAAAAGAATGTATGTCACACCTCTGTTCATCAATTTGCAATGGCTACCAGTAGCTGCTCGCATTAATTTCAAGGCATTAATGTTTGAGTACAAAACCACCACTGGCACTGCACCCTTTTACTTAAATTCATTACTTCAGACTTTTGTGCCTCTCGAAGCTTGCGTTCTGCAAGTGAAAGGCACATTATTGTGCCATCCCAAAGAGGCACAAGCACCTTTCACAGGACTTTTTCATAACTGTTCCCTCCTGTGGAATAAACCTGCCCAAATCAATCCGACGCTGAGTCCTTAACCCCATTTCAAGAACGACACTAAAAACATCATCTGTTACACCTGTATTTGAACTCTAAAATACGTAATTATTTGATCATTGTTTTTGATTTAATATGAAGTAGAAAAATGAGGGGAAGCTCTTTTTTTCCCAAAAAAACGAAAACGAGATTCAGATTTAAATTTTTGTTTTTCATTATGGGGAAAAATGAATATCAAACAGCTTGGAATATTCGATTTCTAATGTGGGAGGGAATTAAAGCCCTTTCTGGGACTCGTCAGCAGATCAAAAAACAGTGCCATAATCAGTCTTCCACGGCACGCAGCAAAAGATAGTACTCTGCTGCTGCAGTTGTAGGACTCGTAACACATTTTATCATTTAATTGTGTCTCAAACAGATATGAATAGCTCAACACAACGGTACAGGTCTAGAAATGGCTGTCTTTGTGTGACCAGCTGGGATCTTAAAGTGATAGGGGGTCCAGAACTAAGTCTAGCTATAGCCTAAGTACTCAGGACTTGTCAAAGTCACTTTTTTTCATGATACATCGCCTACTTGATTTATTCCAAAGTGACGTATATGATGCATTTAATGAAAATCATCTAAATGACAGCTTTTAAAAGGACAAAGTATTCACTGTGGTTCATGTTTGTGGCATGCGCCAGAAAGATGCTCAAGGAGACCGAGAAGCGCTAAAGCAGCGCTTCTGTTGTTCTCTTTATTTTTCAAAGGCATGACATTTTGTAGTTTTTTTTAACGTAACGTTACACAATTAAAAATATTAATTTTACCATATGACTATAAATGACAAAGTATTATGTTATTTCCCCTCGATGGGGAAAAAAATCAAAGTGAACATCAATCAGTACTCAATAATAATTTAAACTGCTTTAAACATGACTGCTGCTTATTTCCTGTGCACTTCAATACTGATCTGCGCTTGACTGTAGTCGCGTCTGTCTGCTTATTGAGTTTATTTAACCCATCGCAATTTATTGGAACTGTGTGAACTAGAGTCACTACTCACCTTAATGTTGTTCTAAAGGCTTATTACTTAATAACACAAAAATGTCCTGCTGGCACTTGCCAATTTAATGGCGCGAGAATGGTGCACTTTTTTTTTTTTAAGGGAGCATATCTGTCGTAAAAGAATCATAGAATCTCGTGGGGTATATTAAACATTCTGAAAGGTAGGCCTATACGAGGGTTGGTGAGAAACAAACCGAAAGGCAAGTTATTAATTTTATGAAAACTCGTGCATGCAGTTGACAGCAGCTCACGCTGCAACAAGCGCATCTCCTTGGCGATATAATTATAATAAATTTTAATAAAACACAAGACTACATTATATAACTAACAGTAGGCTATTTAATATCTGTTGTTCTCTGGTTGTCAGTCAGAATGAGAGTTCTTGCGTGAACATTATAGGCCTATATTTACCCAAGCCAATTTATTATTCCTTCTTTTTTGTCTTAGTGTTTAAAATATTTAGTTTGAAACAAATTAATTAATTAATTAGTTAAACAAACAGACTTACTGGGTGAGAAGGTAGGCTATGACAGCTGTCATATCATACCCGGCCATGCCCAGCTGATGCAAAGAATAAAATTTATATCTACACAGAAGAAAGCCACGTACTCTGCCCTGGTATGAGTTGTGTCGAGCTATTCATAAGCCAGTTCGTTTGACAAAAAAATAAAGGTAGTGGCACAAATGGTCAGAATCATAACCTGCAGCAGTGGAGGACTATTATTGGGTGTGATTACTGACAGAAGAATGATGAAGGCACGGTTTGATTTCTTTGGTGACCAACAGCCTAAAGGGATGTTAATTCCCGCCCAATGTAGAAACAACGATTCAAGCTGTTTCTTATTTTTCACCATGAACGAAAAACGAATTTAAGCGGAATCTCGTTTTGTTTTTGTGGAAGAAGGAGCCGTTTTCTCATTTTTCTACCTTCGATATTAAATCAAAAAACAAATGATCAAATGATATACGGATTTTAGAGGGTCAAATACACGAACTGATCGACTGATACCGGATTTCTAATCTAGCCCTTTCTATGCTATTTTCATTCTACTTTATCTGTATTTCTCTTTTTTTTTATGTATTCAAAAAAAAAAAAAAAAAAAAAACAACACTGCTTTCTATGTCTATTACTTGTTTTTCTTTGTGTGGGTGGTGTGGTATTAATATGTAGGTGTGTGTGTGTGTGTGTGTGTATATATACACCTTGCTACGTGTACTGTGTTAGGCTAACCTAGACTTGTCATTTGCACTTATATATTTTTGCTCTTTTGTTAGTTTTGACTGCTTTATTGTCCTCATTTGTAAGTCGTTTGGATAAAAGCGTATACTAAATGACAAATAAAAAAATAAATAAATAAACAGGATCAGTGTGGACCAGTAGTGCTGTCTGTTTTTGTGGAAACTATGAAACTTTTTTTATTCAAAAGAACAGATGTAGTTGAAATAAAGATTTGTAACATATAAAATTTCATTACTATCATGAGTAGTAATAATCCTTGTGAAGATGTATTATTATTATTTTTTTATTTCTGACTTTTGAATGGTAATGTATCTTTAAAAAACAGTCAAGTGCACAAGTCAAGTTTCTCTTTCCCTTTGAACTCATCCTGCACTGCACAGATGTTTTACTAGGAAACAGGAAATATTAAAGTGCCCCTATTATCAGTAGCCCTTCACTGCAGAACACAAGATCCAGGGGGGCGTGGTTGGATCCACATCTAGTGGGTGGAGATGGGTGGGTTTAGGGATTGGGGGTGGAGACGGTAGGTTTAGGTATATGTAAGGTGGGAGGAGTTGAATCTGGATCCAACCACGCCCCCTGGATCATGTGTTCTGCAGTGAGGACCATCTCCATCATTAGGGTTATTTATGAAAGGTTCATATTTTGTTTTGGGAGTCCCCAACAACAGGTTAACATGCATGCAAGGTCAAAAAACACTCATTGTCTTATAATATGCATTTATTTTTACCTTATTTGCTCAACGACTCCCAAACGATTCGCTCAACGATTCTTTTTTCCAAACCCCTCCTTTGTGTGACGCTAATCTGTGGTGATTGGTCGATTTCATTTCCATTTCATATGCCTGTAATGCCTGATAGTAAGCAGCGTTTGTGAGCACAGTGTTGCTTTGTGTACAGCGTTACTGGGGAAACAGCTATTTTACCGCTCCAAAAGAGGCATCTAGTGGCAAAGAATGAATTTACATTTTCATTCAGACCAATGCGAAAATTGACTGATGGTCAAGTTTTCCCGGGTCTGCACGCGCAACAGGTGGGCAGGCAATATGCTAATGTTTCATGTTGACATCAATATGAAACGTTTGGGATTCTTTAAAAGGACGCGTTCAGATGATCAGAGTCGACCTCTTTTTTTTTTTTTTTTTTTTTTTGAAGAGACAATAACTTTATACACGGTTCACTTTCAGATTTAAAACTTTGCAGGAAGTTTTCATTCACTTAGAGCTGTTACACACACTGCATGAAAGATAATTTTCAAAAATCCATAATAGGGCACTTTAACAGGAATAAAAATAGCATTGTCAACCTATTTCCTGGACTTTCACGTGCTTTCAAAAATGATATATGTTTTTGGCTAGTGGTTACATCGGCTCAGAGTGTCGTACGGACCAAGCCCCCGGTTCGGCACGCATGGTGATCCGCGGGATTAATTGCCAAAATGTAACCATATCGCGTACAAGTATAATAACTTTGTTCGTATTTACACAAGTCAACGAATTTTAAAACCATCCAGAGAGAAAGAGAAAGGGAATCGATCATTATTCTCATACGTGCACGCCGCACACACATGAAGCGCGAAACACCGAACTGAATCTCTTCTGAATCCTCTGAACAGAAAACAAAGACCATCGCGACATCATTCAGGCATAAAACGCCAGTCAGTTATGTCTCAAGTGGCACTGACAGCAGCTGAGAAAGCAATCGGATTAATCGGATGTGTATCAGGCTATATTGGATTCGTGCATCAGGTCTTAAAGGGTCAGTGGCCTATAAATACTGCTGCTGTCATTTAATGATCATCGAACAACAAAACAGCTGTGATAAAAATCGATATTTAATTTATACAGTGAACATTATGCAGTGTTATTTTCCATAATTATTAAATTTCTGTATTTGAATACTATCAACCTTATTTTATTTGTAACATATTGTGTTGTGTTTATCTATGATTGTAATTTGTGTATTTGTTCTTATTTTTACTGGCTGTTCTCTTGTCTCTTTAATCATGTTTAAACTTTCTTTGTTAATCTAGTAGTATTTGCTGTGGTATCAAAATAAATACTTTGCATTAAGTAGTAAATGGAAAGCAAGATAAATTGAAATATTTTTCTTTTCTTGCCAATCCGAAAAAAGATCCGATCCGTGGGCCAAAAACCGTAATGTTATCCGATCGTTGAAACCAATACTGTTGATGATTCCCGTGAGATGGTTTAAATTTGTTGCATTTCTCGTGCCGGTGTCGTAATAGCTGGCCTCCGAGTGAACTTCCTGTATAGGAGGCTATTTGCGAGCAAGAGGTCTCAGTTCTCTTCCATGAATCAGAATAAGGACTTGGCTTGCCATTTTCAGTACAATCCTGTTGAGATTTGGCTTACAGAAAAAATAAGCTCATTAGGAGTCATGCATGTTGACTCATTGTGGTCTTCCTGTTTCCCTGAATGGAACCTTTCACATATTTTTGTTGAGAGTTCTTCTAACCTTAACAAGATCGACTGATGATTCCTTGACCAAGAAATAATCAGTAAAATACTAAAGTGTCAAATAAATATAATAAGATGATAAAAAAAATTCGTTCTCTGTAATGAACACATCAAGATTTAAAATAGCCCATAAAAAAACTGACATAGAGTGGTAGAAGTCGTGCATAATTCGGTAATGCACATATCAAAAAAGTGTCTTAAACGTGTTGAATTTTATATGTTAACCTGTTGATATTAAAAAAAAAAAAAGCGTTGTGAAATTTATCTGGTAAAGCACACGGTCTACTTGGGAAAAATGTGCCTCATGGCACAAAATGTTGCCGGGCAGAGGCACCTCCGAGGTTGCGCGGAGTGCCCACTTTTTTTCGTGGGTTCTCTTGCCACCATAAAATCAGTGATTACCCTCTGTGGGGATCATGCCATTCAAATCCGATATACAGATTAGAATTCTAAAACACTTCACTGCACACCGTCATCCACCCCCCCAGTGACACATGTCCACAGCGCCACCCAGTGCATTTCATTTTAATGGTGAGAAGATATTTTATTGTTTCCTATGATAAGGATAACAAAGGCACAATCATCGAATAGTGTTTGTACTAGTAGGTTTAATTAGTGCATCATCGCTAGTCCTGACAGTCTGTGTGTTTGCAGCACTCTACGCTCTCCATCGTCACCCATTCAGGAGGAGGATGAAGAAAAACTTTCTGAGATGTCTGATGCACAAGCTCACATGCTGCTGTCCAGCAGTCCTGCCCCCACTGAGGTCAGCAGCACAGCCCATTTAACATCTTACACACGGCCTGCTTGATGGGGTTGCACTTTTCTCATGTTCTACTCTGTCTTTGTGTTGTCAGGGTACGGCTGGAGAGGACGCCCCTGATTCACTGTCTCCTGAAGACGGTGAGTAACTCCACTAGAAATAGGAAAATAAAACAAATGCTATATTATGTGAATGCTATTTTTCATGTGTTAAATGGTTTTATCACAATAATATAATGTCTTAAATTATTGTGTTTTTTTTTTCTCAGGACATATTGATATGTGAATAATTGGAATTAATTTGACACATTAATTAGCATAACGTATAATTAAAATTTATATAGAATTTAAGCAATTGATAGCCCTAGTTGAAAATGTTGATGAAATGATGAACCTGTTTGGACTTGTGATGAGGCATGTTCCATGTCATGGAAGCAAACATTTCAAAGTCATATTATTTGCCACGGTGGCCACATAATATGAAGCATCAAAAAAAGCGTTAAAAAATGTCCAAATAGGAGCAATTTTTTTTTGTTTTTGTTAAGGTTTTAAAGTTTGGGGTCAGTTTTTAACAAAATATTTTATTCTCAGTAATGCTGCATGTATTTGATCAAAAAAAGTAAATAGTAACTGTGTGACTATATTATAATTCATCTAATGTTTTTTTTTTAAAGGGGTCATATGATGCGTTTTTAAAGATCATTATTTTGTGTATGTGGCGTAACAGAATATGTTGACATGCTTTAAATGTTCAAAAAAACACATTTTTTTCAAATACTGTACATTATTGTAGGTTTTCTATGCCCCGCCTCTCTCAAACGCGTAGTTTTCAACAAAGCCCACTCCTTTGACAAACGCAGTTTGCTCTGATTGGCCAGCTGACCAAGTGCATTGTGATTGGCCGAACACCACAAGCACTCGTCGGAATGTAACGCCCCTTACCATAATCGCAAGCTTCATTTTTCAAAATAAATGCAAAGACAGACCGAAAGGGGCACAGAAGTTTCGTGCGACAGTGATGGAAGCGTGGTCTGTGTGGGCAGTACACAAGACACGGTTAAGCCGCTGACTCCACTGTGATGTGGGCACTGTGATGATAGTGATGTAGGTATGTGGGGGAGTGTTAGAACGAGCCGTTTAAGGAGGGCGAGGAAAAGTCTTAACTTTTATAAAGAATATCACTTTTTATTTGAGACTTTAGTCTTTGCAACTTCAGGGATCTTATCTATGCACAATCAGCTTGTACACTCCAAAGAGAAAAGAAAACTTGAAACCGCATCATATGACCCCTTTAATAGTTAACTTATAATCTGATCCATTTTATAATCGAATCGACTCCATTTGATTATGACTCGACATTGCGTGGAAGGCTAATTATCATTGTCATTTATAGGTAATTTATCTAGAACTCTGAATTATTCCTAGATATTTTACTCGTTCATTCGGGTGCTCAGACTTGTGCAACAGATCAGCTTCGGTCATTAGCTTATCTCACAGACAACATCTCGTCTGTCTTGGGTATTAGACAGAGGGAATTGACTAATACGTTACGACGGCCGCTCATGACATCTGTCAGTATAGGGATTCACACATTGCGAAATTTTCGTTCAAGTTTTGTTTTTAATAATTTCAATTCTTTGTTCCAAGTTTTAATGACTCAAGTAACTAAAAATAATTGTTTACATTTTGGATTAGTAATGTAATAGCCCTGCTCATATTTATTTTTGTGGAAACCATGATTTTTTTGATGAATAGAAAGCTCAAGGAGCCCGCATTACTGAAATGGAAATCTTTGTAAACTTTGAATGTCTTACCTGTCCGTTGTCCAATTTAATGGTCTCACTGAACGAAATATTAATTTAAAAAAAAAGAAAGAATATTACAGATATTCTGCTAGTGTCCTGTATGCATTAATATCAGACATTTTTACTAACAAAAGAAGAATCTATTGTGCAATTACAGCTTTTGTTTCTATTGTTTGTGAATCTATACAGAGGATCGATTAAATTTGGAGGAAGAGGTGATGAATGACTGCAGCAGTGAGCACAGCAGCTTTATCAAAACTGAAAGTGACCCACCTGGAGACCCGTCCCTCCCCGGTGAGCGCACATCCGGACACAAGAGCCCATTGTGCATGCTTTAAGTGTGTCCTTTACAGAGACATTATTGTCTTGAGCATGTGTGCAT